>MU004361.1:0-160628 GCA_010405375.1 Lophiostoma macrostomum CBS 122681 | reverse complement strand
CGCTAATTACCTTAGGATCTTCCTACTTCTTCCTTTAGTTATTATAGGATTAGGTCTAACGCGTTTAGAGCTTAGGGGTGCGGTTAATAAAGCAGGATGGCTAGTTCTTACCTACTACCTTAAGGCCTTAGTGCGTGTATAGGTTGTTAGCTATATCTTGTAGTATACCTAGTATAGGTAGGAATTCTCTTAAATCTAGATTAAGAATATAGTTAACTAGCGCCTGCTCCTTAAGCTTTATAAGGTTCTAGCAGTTGGCTTAACAATTGCGTCGTGCAGCTTAGCTGTAGCGTTAATTGTTTAGTATCCTTTAAGGTACAATATATGCGCGCACGGCAGCTCGCTTAGTAAGAGTCGCGTCGCTTTTTATGGCTTAGATAGCAAGGAGCAATCTAGTCTTATTTAATAATAATAGAAAAGGTAGTTGTAATATTATATAGATGTACTATAGGCGATAGTACAGCCTTGGCAAAAGTGGGCGACTTAGTGGTATAGGCGACTCGGTAGTAGAACACGTTAATAAATATAGATACTAATTACTATAATACTAATTTCTATAGTAAGTATAAGCTATACTTTAATTTATTATAATATAAAATTATTAAGTATAAGGTTAATACTATATATATAATATAGATAAAAAAGGCTTTATAATTAGAGTTACTTTAAGAATAAAGTATATATTTAGTAGGTATATATAGAAAAAGAAAAAGGTTAAAATATTACTTTAAAATAGTAATTATATTTAGGTAATACTTATAGTATATATATATAGTAATAAATTAGCTTTACCTTTTAGTCTTTTTTATAAGTCTACTAATAGTACTATTTAATTAAGCTAGGTAAAGAAAATTAAGCTAGGGGTATACTTTATACTTATTTTCTTATTACTAATAGGCTAGATTAATAATAATTTAGAAGTAGCCTAGCTTAAATAGGTATTCAATTACTTTTTTAAAGCTAAAACTTAAAAAAAGTACTATTTATTAATTTTTAATAGCTATAGCTTTTATATAATAATAGACTTTATTAACTACTATAATTAGAATAAAATACTTCTAGCTATACTTTCTTTTTATTTAACTTATATACTATAGCTACTTAATAAAGTAATATCTAAGCCTTTATTAACTATCTACTTTAAAAAAGCTTATAATATACTTTTATAGTAGCTAGAAACTATTAGTAATTAAAAAAAGTAACTTTTTTTATTTATTCTAGAAGGCCTAAATAAGTATATTTACTTAGAGGTTAATATTTAAGTTCTTTAAAATAATAGGTATATTACTTTTTTAGCCTAATATTATTTTTTAATACTTTACTAAAAATATCTTTAAAGCCTCTAATAGTAGTATAAGCTTTTCTTTAGTCTATTCTAGTAAGAATTAGCTTAAAATAGAAACTTTATTATAGAAAGTAGTTAAAAATAAAATTAGTAAAAAGCTAAGAAAGATTAGCTATTTACTCTACTATATTTTAGTCTAAAACTAGCTTTTCTACTATAAAAATTAGTATCTTATAAAAGTTTTTAAAACTTAAAAGAAGTATAAAAATAAAAGTAAAGCTTTTAAATTCTAGTATTATAAAGACTATTATAATAGGGCTAAGTTCTACTTTTTTTATAGAGTAGAAAAAGTATAGTCTAATAAAAAAACTAAATAATAGAACTAGAAGGTAAAAGAACTTAAAAAAGCTAAAATAGTAAAGCTTAGATATACTAAAAAGCTATATAATAAAAAAATTACTTAAAAAAGGTATTAAAAAAAAAGTATAAGTAAGTTAAAGCTAAAAAAAAAGTCTAAAAAGTAGCTAAATATAAGGCTTAAAAAGAGTATAATAAGTAAGCTTATAATACTAAAATAGCTATATAATTACTTTAAAAAAGTAAGTATAAAGCCTTATAGTTTTTAGTACTAAGAAAGAAGTAGAATTATAGTATAGTAGCTATATAGTATAGTATTATTACTATAGAGCCTTTTATAGTATCTTATACCTATACTATTTATAGTAGTAGAATAGTAACTTTATATAATTAGTTTATATAAGATACTACTATTACCTAGGCCTATAGAGTAATCTACTAAATTATTTTATAATAATAGCTATTATATATAGCTCTATAGCCTTAAGTTTACAGGTGCGCATTAGGGGGGTTTGGCGCATTGCGCGAATCCGCGCATTCCGCGCGCGGACACGGTAATCTCCCAGACAAGTAATCAGCCTTTCGCTTTTCTGTGCTGTGCCACAAACGAATATCCTCGAACATCATCGCGCCTCACGCAAAAGAGGCGTACGCGGCGCGTGTCAGAATGGTCGTTTCCCAAAGGGTTTGATAAGGGCCGACAACACCCATATCAGACATCGAGGGACCGAGTACCTTTCACTCTCGTCCGAATTGGAAAGCACAGAATCCGCACACAACAGACACCAAACTCGCGATTCGCGCATCCCTCCACCTCCCAGGTCCCTCTGCTACCCTCTCACCCTTCCCAACCCCCAAAATGGCGACAGGAATCTTGCACAGCTACACTCCCAAACTCACCGCCTTCGAGCATGGCCCCGATACCAAGGCCACAAACACCCTCCTCTGGATCGGGGGCCTCGGCGACGGCCTACTGACAGTAGAGTATCCCGCCAAGATCGCCGCCGCGCTGCCGCCAACCTGGCGCGTCGTCGAAGTGATGCTGTCCTCATCGTACAAAGGATGGGGGACCGGTGGCTTAGAGCGCGATGCGCATGAGCTCCGGACATGCATTTTGTATTTCGTGGGCCTGAGTGCCGAATGCGAGTACGAGAAAGAAGGTGAAGTCAAGACGAAAGGCAAGATCGTGCTGATGGGGCATTCGACGGGATGTCAAGATATCATGGAGTTTCTAGTCGGCAAGAACAGTGAGTCTCGACGGCGGACTATCGACGGTGCGATCTTGCAGGGCGGTGTCAGTGATCGCGAGGCGTGGGTCAGCATGCTTTCCTCTGATCCCAAGGCGCTCGAGTCGTTTAATGAGTTGGTTGAGAGGGCGAAGGGCTTGGTGGATCAGGGAAAAGGTAAAGAAGTCATGAGTCGCGAGAACAACATCGTGGCCACCGAGTTCAACACCGCGATCACGGCGTACCGGACACACAGTCTTCTGGCCAAGGGCGGCGACGATGATTACTTCTCCTCGGACCTGTCGGACGAGACGCTGGAGAAGTCGTTTGGCAGGATACCGGAAGAGGTCCCTGTTTGCTTTGTCATTGGGGCTGAGGATCCGTATCTGGTGCCCGCTGCGTGTTCGGCTGAGGAGTTGATGAAGAGGTGGACGGATGCTGTGAAAGCAGGCGGTGGGGTCGTCGACGAGGCTAATGGGGGATTCATCAAGGGTGCGCATCACAATCTGAATGACGATCCGGAGGAAGTCGTTGCGGATCTCGTGGGCAGGGTGAAGAAATTTGTGGAGAATGTAGAGAGTGGGTTTCCTGGGGTGTCGCGATTGTGATGTTGATTGCTTTGGCTTCTGCGTTGTTTTCCACGAGCAGATTCAAGGGATACGTGCTAAACAGTTTTCCTTTACAGATCCATTCGGTGTTGCGATCAAGCAGGAGGAGGTGGAAGAGGAAGCCCGGCGGAAGAAGACTCATAGAGGGAAGAGGGGTAAGGGCATGGGGAGGAGAAGCAAAGGTGACCGGGAGGTTCTTGAGGCTTGGGTGAAGATAGAGGAGTTCGACGACTCGAAAGAATCTGCCTAGCCAGGCACCGGTGTGTCAAGGTTAGGATCTCTCCAGATACTATCACCAGAGCTCACGAGGTAGAACGAGCGTCATGCATCAACTGCGGTCTCGCTTGGGAGATGTTACAACGGACATCGTTGTTCTCTCTCCTTTCGTCTGTGCAAGGCATGCACTCGACATATGGTTTCTACTGGCAAGTCTGATATTACGCTTGAAGCCATAGGTTTCACATCATCGTGAGTACGAGTAGGTACCAATCACTTCGTACCGACATGCAGGTTATACGAGGGCATCAGATCCACTACGCTCTAAGACACGAGCTTTTCCTCAAAAGTCAGAGTACCCTCTCTGGAGCGAGGATCCAAACGAACGCATAGTGCGCATTCAACAACTAATAGGTACAAGGGGGGGGTATTGATTTCGTGTATATACAGAGTGAGAAAAGATGGGCGATTACGAACGATTCACTATCATGACATCTCTCCCATACCATTCTACTCCCCAGACCCTCAACGCCTTCTCAAACTCGCACTCGCACCCAAGACTCAAAAATTCAGAATCCCTCGCGTTTTACCCACGCCAAAAACACCATTTCAAGATCACTATAAACAGCAGTGAGATGAGCTGAAACCCAACATGCCATTTACTGGCTGATTGCAGGCAGCGCAGGCAGCACAGGCGGCGCAGCCTCCAGGTCAACGCGCTGCACGCCGTGGCGCAGGTCATTGCTGTTGCGTACGAGGTTTCCAAAATACTTGCGCGCGACTTCGGCTTCCATGCGGACTTTTGTCGTCTCTTCTTTCTTCAGCTGCAGTTTTTCGACGTTGCGCTGCAAGCCGATGCGGACATCGTTGGCGGGGCCTTTTAGCGCTCGGCGGACTTCCGAACTGATACGGAGAGCATTTGAATGGGTGTAGTCGATCGCGGCAAGTTGTGAGGCTAGCTTGGCGTTCAGTCGGTGGGGTAAGGAGTTCGGGATGGAGGTGAGGATGTAGGATACTCCGATGGCGACTATTTAGATGTATTAGTATAGGCAAGACACGAAAGACTGCAAAGATATACTTACCACCCGCAATTAGACCGGGAACAATGAGCCGTCTAAGATTGTTAGAACCCACGATCTTTGCTGCACCCAGTGCGCCGTCGAGCCATCCAACACCTCCAATCACTCTCCCTCCAACCATGCCTGCAACTGTGACAGCCATGCCTGTGCCTGCGACCTTCTCTTGACGTTCCCATAAACTACCTAGGTCGAAGAAATCCCAGAGTTCAATGTCAATATCAACTTGGCGGGCTAGAGCATGCATTGACTTTCTGAACATTCTTTCTGGACGGAAGATGACGTCTGCGTAAGGCTTATTTCCGAGATGCAGGACACCGAGATTCTTAATGCCATTGTAACCTTGGACCGCCTGCCCCCTGGCATGTTCTTCGCACAGTCGTACAGTTTCGGAGATTTCATGAAGCATAGAGTCTCGTATGTCTTCCGCGTATTGGTATGCCGAGAACAGACCTGGGTACTCGATGCCAAGGTCCTGTTCACCCACCTTGGATATAGAGGTGTTAATCGTGTCTCGAGTGTGACCGTACACTTCCGCGGTTGTGTCTTCGACCATCCTGTCGACTGTCTCGCCTGCTTCTGTTCTTGCCTTCTTCGATTCTTCATATTCCGGTTCTAGTGCGTCTATCTCTTTCTTGACCCGATCCAATTCCGATTGCGCAACATCGCGATTGACAGTCGCCAGGTTCTGTAGGTCACCAAGCACGTTCAGAAGATAGGTTTTAGCAGGTGCCAATTTTGAGCGTGCGCGTTTCTCCAGCACGAAGCGCCGTAGGGAAGTCTCCAGGTCTCCAAAATCACGGATCTTCTCTGCCTCTTTGCCTTTGCCCTTATCAGAAGGATCGTCGTCTCCGTCGTCGTCTCCAGGAGAGCTGTTTCCAGTGGAAGGCAGCATGGGAATAGCATTACTCGACACGAAGTGTACCAATTCGCTCGATTCCTTGAACGTTGCCGGGCTTAGATTACGCACTTGTTTTAGTATCATCTGTTGGCACCGCTCCTGATCCCGAATGGTGTCAAACCCGTTCACCACCATGAAAATGTAAGCCTTCTCTCGTGCTGCGGTGAAGATGAAATTCTTGGCCGACTCCGTAAAATGATTTGCAGCTGAGACAACGAAGACGACGACATCGATCTCCTCTTGCCGTGCAAATACCGCAGTGGTCTTGACAGAATCTGCATTCAACCCAGGCGCATCGATGAGCGCGATGTCGACGACTCCGTTGTTCAACAGGGACTCGTCTACGGATCGAATATCCTTGACGTAGACCTTGCATTGCGAGAAGCGCTCGTTATCGATGACAATCTTTTCCAGGTCGTTCAAGCTGAAAACCGTATACGTGCTTTCGTCGTGTCGATTGTACTGGGCTCCGATAGAAACAGCGTGAACTTCTTCGATTCCACCGTTTTCTCGCACGTCCAGCACTTCACAAAAAATACTTGTGCATGGCTGTTGGTCTTCAGGAAGCACTTTCCTCCGCAGCAGTGCGTTACAGAAAGTAGACTTTCCAGCGTTAAGGTCACCTGTCACCAACACTTTGCTGGAAGTGTCTTCTATCCGCTCCTTGATCGAGTACAAATGACGGATGCTCTGTTGGATTTGGCCGTCCAGGAGGGAAGCAATCGAGTTCTTTTCTAACGAGTGGACGAGGTCGGTTTGGTGTCGGCCTCCGACGCGGAGCTCTAGCTTGAGCACAGAGAAATCATGCGCGAGCTGGGGCGTTATCAGACGAGGCTCTTGTTTCGGCGCCTGTGCAGAAGCCGAGCTCGACTCTGCCGTCACTGCCTCTTCTCCTAACGATGTTTCTGCTCTGCGGGGGCCTCGTGGACGATCAGGAGATCGGCTCGGATCGAAATCGCCCAGCGCGGACTGGGTGTGTTGGAGGCCAGGTCGAGAGTCATTGCGAATGTGCTGCGGGGTCGCGGGAGCTTGCTGTACAGCAGGGTAGTGCGCCGGCCATTTCATGTTCATCTCTTGAAAGCTCTTCAACGTATCAATCGTGCCGTGTATCGCGCGGCCGAGGGCATTTTTGTTCTGATTGTACCGGAGCTGGAGAATATGGCTGCGCTGTCGCTCATGGGCTTCCGCTGCGCCTGTGTCGCCTGGAAGAACGGGCGTCGCAGGCGGAGTGGGCCTATCTTCACCCAGCCCAGGGTGCCACCTCGGTCCTGCGCCTTCGCCATTGTCCACACTGCCTCCGTATCCCGAATCATCATCCAACATTGATATGAGGCGAGCGGCCGCTTCTGGAGTCGAACCCGAGCCGACTGTCATGTACCCAGGGCGAGCGACGGTGGGGGATATGTACGAGTCGCGTGGATGGCCATGGTGATTGTTCGATGACAACTCCCCGGGAGTGGCCGGCGCGTCGGTGCTTTGATTGGAACTCATTAGAACGGCTTCGTAGGATGCGCAGGTGGGTGGACGCGCATGTCGCGGCGGATTGGAGATGCAGTCGTAGGTCGGGAGTAGTGCAGGAAATTTCGGAGAAGGTGAGGTGATGTAGCTGGGGGTGGCGTGCCAAGCGCAGGGATGTGCATTCACGGAATGGCCAGTTGCAGTTGCGGCCAAGCCACATGCAGACAACGTTATTACTTCACGGAATTCTTCCACAGCATCCTTTGCAAACGTGACGTACCCGTACCATCCCTGCAAAGTACAACAAGCCAGACCCTCTCCCTTTGAGTTCAGGTGCTGCCTGCGCGAGCATAGTGATCTAGCGCGCCAAGTAACCCACCACCTCCATCGCACCCAGGCAACTCGAAGTCCACTGTACCTACGACCACCCCAGGAAACCCACCATGAATGTACGTGCGCGCAAAGCCTGTGATATCAGCTTCTCTAACACTCCGCAGATAGTAGAGTGGGCCTTTGGCAAGCGCATGACGCCCGCGGAGCGGCTGCGCAAGCATCAGCGAGCACTCGAGAAGACACAGAGAGAGTTGGATCGTGAGCGCGTGAAGCTGGAGAATCAGGAGAAGAAGCTCGTTCAGGATATAAAGAAGAGCGCCAAGAATGGACAGATGGGACCTCTCCGTATACAAGCAAAGGATTTGGTGCGGACCCGGAGGTATGCGCTTACAGGAACGGCACTGCTTGACTCGGGCAAAAGCTAATCGGAGATGCGTCGCATTAGATACATTCAGAAGTTCTACCAGATGCGAACCCAACTCCAGGCTATATCGTTGAGGATACAGGTCAGTATGGATGACACGCTTAGACGGATACGGTTGACTGACCAAGCGGCAGACTGTGAGAAGCAACGAGCAAATGATGCAGTCAATGAAGGGAGCTACCAGTGAGCTACTTTTCTATTCGATAACGAGGCGAGCAATCTGACACTCTACAGCGCTACTCGGAAGCATGAACAGGCAGATGAACCTACCAGCCCTCCAGAGAATCGCAATGGAGTTCGAGAAAGAGAATGACATTATGGACCAACGGCAAGAGATGATGGACGATGCAATAGACGATGTTACTGGACTGGAAGACGAGGAGGAGGGCGAAGAAGTCGTCAACCAGGTCCTAGATGAGATTGGCATTGACCTTGGTCAAAAGGTATGTGCATATCATCTGTTCGAACTGGACCTGCTAATGCGTGGTACAGTTTGGCGAGACTCCGTCGGGCCTTGAGCAGAATGCTGTTCCAGAGGGTAGAGTAGCACAGGCAATAGGCGGCGGAGGAGATCCCGGTGATGATGACCTACAGGCGCGGCTGGATAGTCTGCGAAGGTGAAGCTCTCCGAAGTGTTTCATTTCATGATTGCTGCCGGCGTCGAGAGATTCGCGACGCGCTTTTCTTATTTTATGTTGTGACATCTATAGTGGGCGAGGCTACGGGCTGGAGAAAGGGGTCATTTAGTTTGCAACCATGACCCAACCTTGTATTGCCCCTATGATGCTGTCCCTCATAGAGCTTAGCCACATGTTTGATGGTACCGGGTCATACGGGAACCATCCTCAGAACCAGACAATTTGAAGTTCGTCTTTGGGATGATGGAATGTACACGAGGTAGATATAGTATATGAGAGAGCCAACGGGCATTGAGGACTATTCAATCCTTCCATACGACAACCTCTACTGCGAACGTCCCGGAGTAATCGCAATCTGCTGGCATCTCAGGTGATGTTGAACTGGCTCCCTCGAGAATATTGCAGATCAACGTTATAGCTGTATCGTTCCCACCAGTAGCAGCAAATGGGCGGGAGAAACGAAACGCCCTTGTTTGACAGGTTGACTCCACAATTCCTACACCTGGGCAGCTTGCATTTGCGGGTAGATCGCTCGCTAACACCAAGAACAGCTAGCGTCTTTCTCACTCCCAATGCGATCTTGCGTCGTGTGCAATTGAACCTCACCGGATTGGATTCTGGGTCTATGCCCAAAACATGCGCGACCACAGGCTTGTCTAGACAAATGTACCCACCTAGTAGGACCGTCTGACATGAATACGTAGGTGGAGTGGCTCGACTCCGACTTCCTTAGGCAGCGGACGTGCAAGGGCCACCCGCACGGGGCACCACGTCCTCGGGGCCCATTCCCCGCATTCAATAATGCATGGCTGGAGCTGCCATCGACTTCGAGGCGAGCACGAGTTCTTAGATAACCTCAAGCCCTCATTCCTCCGACCTACACTACTCCTCTCTCGTATTTCGTACCTCGCCACCGTTATTCCTCCGTGCTCCAGCGCTGTCCGCAGTACGCCGACCCGCAGGCGACGACGTCATTCGCTAGACCAGGCCCGACAAGCGCCCAGCATCAGCCTCTTTCACCACCGCACCCCTCTCGCATCCCTCGTCGACTGCTCTAGCTAGCTCTCGCCTCACATTGTCGCTTCTCTCCTACTCATCGCAACCATCAGCGCTGCCGGTATGTTCGTATGTTTGATTTGCATGCAGAGGCATTCCGCTCCCTCCGTGTCGTTAGCTCCGTCGACCGTGGTTGCCCCTCACACAGCGCCTTTCTTTAGAGACTGACCAGACCACTGCTAATACAAGGCTGTAGCGACCCTGCATAGATCATTGACGTCACAGGACTTGACGCGCCCACGACCGGAAACCCCACTCGACGTTGTCGCTACCTGCTAGTCGTACCCCGCGTACCCTGAGCGTTGCGCTAATCCATCAATCTGGCTGGAAATAAGCGTAGGAGTTTCTCCAACCAAGGAGGCCTGTTGAACAGGATGTTCGGCACGTCGCCTGGGAAGGACGACGATACAACGGCCGTCGACGGCTCGGTTCCGTCGCCTTCAGACGCTCGCAAGGGTTCCTCGACGGACGACGCGAGCACAGGCAGCGAAAAGCGTGCCAATGCATCCCCGACGGCCGATCGCAAGAACAGCGACTCCAGTCCGAGTAGCGCGCCGAAGAGGAGAAGTAGTGGAGTATCGCGAGCCCGGGACATGTTCTCAAGCGCAAAGCAGTCGCTTCATCTGCATGGCTCGTCTCCCACGTCCGGCACTGCAAATTCAGAAAAACCGGCGCAAACACCACTCCAGAAGCTCGGGAAAGTCGATCCAGCTCTCAGCGTTCCTCAGGGCTCTCTGAACAACTCTGCGGGCGAGTCCATGCCTGGGCCGCGGTCAACTTTCCGTGTGGGCGTTACTGAAGATAAGAACAAGAAATGCCGCCGCACCATGGAAGACACGCATGCATATTTATACAATTTTCTTAGCACGCCTGCACCTGCTTACAACCTGGACAAGCACAGAGGATCCAATTCCGACTCAAGCTCGAACCGTTCTGATCCTTCCACGCACCAACCTATCGAGACAGACAACGGGTACTTCGCAATCTTCGACGGCCATGCCGGCACTTTTGCTGCGGACTGGTGCGGTAAAAAATTGCACTTGCTTCTGGAGGATACGATTCGGAAGAACCCCAACACGCCTATACCTGAGCTACTGGATCAGACTTTCACAGCCGTCGACCAACAGCTTGAAAAACTCCCTCTCAAGAACAGCGGAACAACAGCAGTCATCGCAGTTCTCAGATGGGAAGACCGCGTTCCGAATTCGCAATCGTCCACGGGCTCAGTGCTTTTCGCGCCAGCTGCAGTGTCGGCGGTCAAGGAGGCCACGGAAAGCAGTGAAAGACAGACTGAATCTAGAGACACACCGGTTCCATCGGCAGAACCTGAGACTCACCAGCACCCTGCCGAGGCAAGGTTACGAAATGACGCAAGTCGTCAACGAGTATTGTACACAGCTAATGTTGGCGACGCCCGTATTGTTCTATGTAGGAATGGGCGAGCCCTTAGACTTTCGTACGACCACAAGGGCAGCGACGAGAATGAAGGGCGTCGTGTCGCTAGTGCCGGAGGGCTGATTCTGAACAATCGTGTCAATGGTGTCCTGGCAGTCACGCGCGCACTTGGGGACGCGTACATGAAAGATTTGGTGACCGGCCACCCGTACACTACTGAGACGGTTATTCAGGCGGATCAAGACGAGTTCCTGATCTTGGCTTGCGATGGCGTAAGTACACCTCTTTGCTCCTGCTCATGCTCAGCTGACCCTCCCAGCTATGGGACGTATGTTCGGATCAAGAAGCTGTCGAATTAGTCCGCGGCATCCAAGATCCGCAAGTGGCCTCGAAAACCCTTGTCGATCACGCTCTAGCGCGCTTCTCAACTGACAACTTGTCATGCATGGTTGTTCGCTTTGACAACAAGGCGCTTCGACAGCGGAAGATTGAGTCCTCCATTGGTGTTGACGGCGATCACCCCAAAACGGGTATTAGCGAAGCTGATGCTATCGTATCGCAGGCGAAACAAAAGATAGGTGAGCCGGATCAGTCGGTAGAGAGCGCGGCGTCCGAGATGATCATGGAAGAAGAAGAGTCCGAGCCTGGTCCGGAGCTCAACGCAGAGGCTGTAAAGGCTGCACGGAAAGACAACTAAAGAGCGTGCTTTTGCAATTGTCTGCCTTGTATTGTTTCGACGGTTGGATGCAGTCCAGAGATTGGCGCTTCTTGCTGTTACGGGTTGGTGGCACCGTGGTTCCAACTTCGCTGTATTTTCTCCTATCTGTTTTCGTTAGACTACCAGTCGTCATGTAGTCTACATCAACCAAGCCAGGCGTTCTACGGCAACGAACGAATGCTGCACAGGTCCCGGCTCACGATCCACCACGATCTGGGGAAGCACGAGATTTTCCCTGCACCCTAGCTCCCATAGTGACGTTTTAATCTTCACATGCATGAAGCGATCCGCACAGACCATCCCCACATTTGGCTGCAACTGCGACGTCCAAGCCAACCCCGCCGAGCAACCTCCAGGTTCATTCGCCGCGACCCAAACGACAACGCAGTTACGCACCCGCGCGTCACTTGATTTTGTCTCCTCTACGCGTCCCCCACAATCCGCCGTATCCCTCCATGCGGCTCCGTCCACGAAAGGACCGTAGCCACGATGTCTGGTGCAGACACAGCCGACTCAACCGCGCCGGCGCCCATCGGTCTTGCTGGTAACGATGTGCCGCTGGGCCAGCAGCCCGGCTTCGTCGCGCCTCGGACGTACCTGGAGCAGACGCGGCCCATGCAGCCTCCCAAGCCTGTCACAGCCCTCGACCGGGAGCAGATGGAGGGCCTGGTACGTGTTGCGGAGCGCCGCCCGTGACGTCTTGGGCTGACCCGTTGTACAGAAGTCTATTCGCGCCTTCCTGAAAGTGCGGACGAGCTACGACGTCTTGCCGCTCAGCTTCCGCCTGATTGTCTTCGACACTTCGCTGCTCGTGAAGAAGAGCCTGAACATACTCATACAGAATGGTAGAGCCCGCTTTCCCAATTGCCTGCCTCGTGGCCGCTGACATGCGATGGCAGGTATCGTGTCTGCGCCGCTTTGGGACTCCAAATCCTCAACCTTTGCTGGTCTCTTGTCTACGTCAGACTACATCAACGTCATTCAGTATTATTGGCAAAATCCGGACGCCCTTGCCCGAGTCGACCAGTTCCGCCTGAACAGCCTCCGAGGTTGGTCTGTCCCGTACGACTTTGGATGCCGCTCACGTCTATAGATATCGAAAAGGCGATTGGTGTAACGCCGATTGAGACGGTGTCGATCCACCCTGAAAGACCGCTGTACGAGGCATGCCGCAAGATGCTCGAGTCCCGTGCTCGCCGTATCCCACTTGTTGACATCGACGACGAGACGCATCGGCAGATGGTGGTGAGCGTAGTAACGCAATATCGCATCCTGAAGTTTGTGGCAGTCAATGTCAAGGAGACGCAGATGCTACGGAAGCCATTGAAGGATCTTCCCACCGTCGGCACGTATACGAACCTGGCAACTGCTTTCATGGACACTCCCGTCATGGATGTTATCCACATGCTTGTCAAGAAGAACATCTCGAGTGTGCCTATCCTGGACAGAGATGGTAGGCTCTTATGGGCGTTATGCGGAAGACGTGCTGACAAAAGACAGGCTCTGTAATCAATGTGTTCGAAGCCGTTGACGTGATCACCCTCATCAAGGGTGGCGTCTACGATGACCTCAACTCTACTGTAGGAGATGCACTACTCAAGCGTTCTGATGTATGCTTCCCCTTCCCAAACCTCTTCCTTTTTGCTTACCAAGTATTCAGGAATTTCCCGGCATATACACCTGCTCGATGCACGATCAGCTCGGCACCATCTACGACACGATTCGCAAGTCGCGCGTCCATCGATTTGTAGTGATCGATGACGAGAGCAATCTCAAAGGCGTGCTCACACTCAGTGACATTCTTGAATATACCCTGCTAGAAGGCGAAGAAAATGAGTAGAAGCAGCATTGAGCACACGCCTAGACCAGAAGATGTCCCCTCTGATTCTTTTTTGTCTCCGTAAGCCTTCATGTACGCTAAAATTTGTGGGGCGTGAGGAAAGCATCATGGGGCGCCGTGGGTGCGAAAATCACTCGAAAGCATGGCTGGCGAACTCGGCGAAGGATTGATTTGGTAATATCCCGGACATTAGGGCTAGGTATAGACATTGCAAAATTTTGACATTTACTTTCCAAGCGGCTTCTGCGCTCGAAGAATGCCTAACCTCGACAATGCGGACTCGATGGATGTCGAAAAGCTCCGCAATCGTTGACTTCGCATAGCATACTACAACCGATACCAGACTTTTCTTCACTCCTCTTCCGAGCTACATGCCCTCTCAACTGACCCACACCACGTTCGCAGGCCCATTTCCAAGGTCCAAATGCGCCACACTCTCCGCACTCTTCCCATCCTCGTCGATCCTCCAAACCTCCACGAAATTGCTCCCGCTATCAGTAATCGCGAAATACTGCTCACCGAACGGCGCCGGCGAAACCGCATTCGCCGACCCTCCACTCCCAGTACTCGGTATCAGAAACAGCTGCTCTGTAATCGCACCACTGCTCGCATCGAGCGCGAAGGCAGAAATGTATCCTGATGAAGACGTCGTGCGAGAGCGCGTCCCTGTGATCAGGTACTTTGGAGACGTGGAGTTTGCGTCGGACGACGGAATCGAAAACAAAACCTCGTCCGCCCAATAACTGCTCGTGTTCGTATACGCCGCCGGAATCAGCGGGTACGTCGTGTTCGCATCCGTTAATAACCCCGTCTGCACGTCCCGCTCATACGTCGCTAGCTGGTTCAGCTCCTCGTACACAACGTACACCCACCGCCCGTTCGGATGCGTCGCGAGATGCCGCGGGTTGGCGCCGGAAGGCGCGCTGAGACGTTGGAGTTGTACGGCGGTCCCGGTTGTGGAGTTGAAAGAGTGCGTCCATACGGCGTTGCCCATGTCGTCGGCCGAATAGAGGAAGTCGGAGGCGGGGGAGAGCGATGTGCCGTGGACGCCGGCGGTGGCGTCGTAGGTTACGTTTGTGAGGGCGGACTGGAGGGCGCCGGTTGTGGATACGGAGATGGCGAGGGTGGGGCAGGAGGTGCTGTAGGGGGTGCCGAAGACGGTGTAGGGGGTGGATGGGGAGGTGGAGATGAAGTTTGTGTTTGTGCCTGAGGGTTGTTAGAGAGAGGAGAGGTTCGGTTGTCTGGATGTTGGGAGGTTGGGGAGGACGAACAGTTTGATGATAGAGCGACTTGGCTCGAGTAGGATAGGCTGCCGTTGGTGGTGAGGGCGTAGCTTTGGAAGTAGCCTGTTGTTGCTACGTAGAGGTTTTGTTTTTGTTCCTGCTTTTTTGTAAGTATCTGATCTTTTTCAGTTGGGGAATGTGGATGAACTAACGTCAAGAGCTATCCATTTCGATCCCGAGGTGGCCTGAGTGGTGATGTTGTTTTCGAGGGTCAATGTCAACGTTGCATCGTCGAATTCTAGGCCGACGATAGTCGAACCTGAGAAGAAGCCACTGTAGAGATAATGTGTCTCGCTGAGAACAGGAATTGCTAGAGCAACAAGAACTAAGGGCTGGAAGGGACGCATGTTGGATTTGGAAATCTGAACGAACGTATGGCCAACTGTTTTCGCAATTGAAGAAATGTCAAGTCTCTAGCACTCACAATATATGTTCTCGGCCCATACTAGGCTTCACCATGTAGTCGCGGAGCGCTTGCGCGGCTGCACTAGGCGGGTGATTGCGTCGCCAAGGACGCGAAGCTTTTCGACCCGATGTGGAACTATCTCCAGAATTATTTTGGTCATTTGCGCTAGATACCAGGGATATTTGCGTAAAGCTTAGACGCGCGTTTCGTTTCAATCATCAGGATTTTGGGAATTGGAGTTTACCCGACAAGCCCTGAAGATCGAAACAAAGGCCGCGTCACCAAGTCACTTTCCGTGAACAAGAATAATCTCCCTTTCATCGGAAGGTTGAAGTGTTCGTGATCTTGCCCCTCGATGACTTTTCAGGACTGTGAGAATCCTTGCGGAAGTGCATACCGGCCTTTTTCTTCAACTTGGGCTCGACGTAAGTGTTCCTAGGATTCGGATTTTGCGCCTCGCAAGTCGCCCACTCTGGCGCAAAGAGATCGTTGTAGTTGCGGACATCTATCTGGCGATCGACGGATCCGTCCTGATGCACGAAGATGAATTTCTCGCGACCGAACAATTCTCTCTCGTCGAAGACGGCCTGCTCGACAGCAGATTCTTCGTCACTGTCGTCCTGTGTAGCGAGTACTAGAGTCTGGCTGGCAGACATCTTCGGGAGCGCGCCGACTTGGACAGAATGGTGAATATAAGATGTGAATTGCTTACGCTCGTACTCTACATTGCCGACGAGAGACGGAAAGAGTTGGTTGCGGATGATGTTCGCAACTTGCCATCTGATGAGATGTGCTTCTGCGAGGCAAAACAACTCTAGAACAAGATATCCCTTCCTTATGAGACGTCGAAGTTTCAACGAATAGATTTTGGAACGTGCCGTACAGTTGGCATAAACTTCCATGAGAGTTTCCTGGCAGTGAACATTTCCGTACGATGCAGCATGGACAACGTTACTGAGGATATTGTACCCAATCTTCATCTGCAAAACATCGCTTATCTTGTAAGCAGCATCCTTCGAACGGTCCGGTCTTGCCGTAAAATAGCCCTTGTCGTAGATACTGGGGTCTGAGTGCTCAACCTCATGACCCCATACACGACTTTTCATGGCCTTGGTCAAAGGTGTTGGGTCCATGTCATCGAAAGTTGAAACGAGAGGAGCATGGAGAATAGGAGCGACAGTGGCGGTTTCGATGTGTTTGGCACCATCTGACTTTCTTGTAAGAACGGCGTCGCTGCTGATGGTAGGCAGTGCAGACTCGCCTTGGGCGTAGAAGGCCGATAGGTTATTCCGTCCTGGTTTATGACGAAGAGGGGAATCGCCAACCTCTAACTCGTTGGAACTGAAGGAAATGAACGTGGCGTCGGTCTCTACGATGGAAGGACTCGTGGCGTCGAATGAACTACAAACATTATTTGTGGACTTCGTGGCATCAGGACTAGTCACATCGTCGTCGGTTATAAGCTGGAAAGGCTGTATAAGGTCAATTATGAAGTCATGAAGGCTCAGTAGCAGATTTGCTTCCTACAATCTGAGAGGGATCTTTCTCTTCGCTGGACGCATGATAACGTGGGATGTAGACGGTACTACTAGTCTCCAGGCGACCGCTATCGAAGTCCCATTCGACTGAATCGAAGCGCTTGCAGTCTCCATGATGGAGCTTGTATTCGTGGCTTTGGGTGGAATGAGGCGGCTTCTTTCCGATGTTCAGTTTTCCTTTGAGCTTCTTCTTAAACTTGCACCAATTGCCATGGTGGCGCTCCCTATCGTTCTTGGGGACTGCGACGATTACGGGATGCGGTCTCCAGATTTGGTACGGCTTGTACTGGATAGACGAAGGGACTTGCATTGGAGCGTCTATCCCAGAAGTGGTTTGCGACTCAGTGGTCCTCTTGGAGAAGATATCCTTTGATAGTGGAAGCATCTTGGCGGAGCTAAGATGTGATAATACTTGATTTTGAGAGAAAAGTTAGTAGCTGGAAGTACAATATGAGCCTGATTCTAAAGCGTGAGGTGGTTGGGGTGAATTCGATCGTGCAGCGACGCAGTGGTTTTTAACCTTCGAGGGATATAGGCGTGAACGGCTGAAGTAATTGGCGTCACTTGCGAGCCCGGAGAAGTGTGCGGCGAGGGCCAAGAAAGTGTTTTCGTTGCGAGTATTTTGTGTCGCCTTATCACGGGTGGGAGCGTAAATATACCGAGTTATGCTCATCACCAGTGTGCCGAGCAGCTATCGCGGCTTCTAGACTACCTGGGCTTTCATCTTGCAGCTTTCGCTCCAGAACTCACATCACACCATGGATAAATGTAGCTGGAGACTGAGTGATGCTCTCTCTGCTAATGAAGGCATTGCTCTGAAGCCTAATGGCACGCAATAACATCCTTCGTAGCGTCTGAAGCTCATTCGGTGATAGTGAAAATCCGAACTGTGCAGAAGTATCGTTCTCCATAGTTATGTGACGAAGATCGGGTAAGTGGAAAGCTCAAGCAGCTGTTCAAAGCAAGAAATCGATGAGGCTGGACCTAAGGTCAAGGCAAAGCATCCCTATAACTTCTTCCAAACCCGCAGAACATTCAGAGTGAAAGCGATATCTTAACTTGGTGGTATCTGTAATAAACCGTGGATCCTAGATCAGCTTAGTAAACAATCAGGGGCAGTAATCAGTAACATGCTACCCAGCTATGCTTGGAGTAAACGACTCCTATAATGGTATTGGAGAAATGATCCACAGGAATGCATCAAGCTGTCGAGGTTGTAGACGTTCAAGATTCTTCATTCTGGAAGAACGATCATCATGTATGCGCGGTCCGACCCAGAGGCCCACAGTTGTCAGCACACTACGATGTCAGTTGCCATATGACTTCGGAAAAAGAAACCAGTTATTTGACATAACTTAGAAACCCAAACTCGGTCCCGAAAAGCTTATGCAAAACCAGATACCCGGTTTTCGATCTCTTAAACGCCTTTCGTGTGTAGATACCGTTACTATCCGACATCGCTTCCAGGTCCACCTCACCCTCCCACCGCTGCAATCTATGCAACTGTGCCGAATCCATCACCAACTGAATTGGTTTCGCAATCTTCAATTCCATGCCTTCAGACCGAGGACTACCATGGTCTAGTCGTAACTGCCAACGCACGACAACGTAATGTAGTACCCACAGCCGCAGGTGCGACCAGCGTCTACCTAGGTAGGTACCATCAACCAGCGCCATCAACACTAACCCGTACGCAAGCACCACACAACATAGTACAATCTACGACTCGCTCACCGAACCCCAACTCAGCCTCGGTGAGTGCGAATACCCCGATCCGGCATTCCGCGCGCCAGGCTAGCAGTCCACGGGGTTTACGCTACGGTACGACCTGCGTGCTGCGCGACCCCACTGACCCCTCACATCCCCGCCACATCTCCTCTTCAGGCCAGGCCATCGGGTCCATGATATGACGGAGCGAACGCCGGCCGGGGGAGTCGCGCAACGTAGTTATATACATCGCGATTCTGCCTTTTCTTTCGTGAGCCTGTGTCTGTGTTCATCAAGTCGCGTTTTATTTTGCGCGGTTACTTGCGCTGATATCCATTGATCGACTTATTGCCTTGCGCGCGTACGGTACTTGCGCGACAAGCTACAACAAACATGTCAGGTACACTCACTCTGAACCTACACCTCTACCCAAACAAGATCGCAGATCTAGGGCTACATAGTAACAAGCTCCTCAGCAAAACACTTCATAAACGACCCAACGCACCTCGTCCAAACAGCCCTGCTCTCAATCCCCCATACAAATCCCTCTGTATCCTGCGACCTCGCCAACAAGATAATCTACCTGCGCCCTAATGGCTCCTCCTCCTCTCAGGTCTCCCTCGTCTCGGGCGGCGGCTCCGGCCACGAGCCGTCCTTTGCGTCCTTCGTCGGCCGCGGTCTGCTATCTGGCGCCGTTGCTGGGACTATATTTGCAAGTCCTAGCGCAGAGCAGGTGAGGCGGTGTATTTTGCATCGCGTGGACAAGGAAAAGGGCGTGCTGGTCATTGTGATGAATTATACGGGCGACGTGCTGAATTTTGGCATGGCGGTTGAGAAGGCGAGGGCGCAGGGGGTGGAAGTAGATATGGTTGTTGTGGGCGACGATACAGGTGTCGGGCGGGCGCAAGGAGGGAAAGTTGGGAGGAGAGGCATTGCTGGAACGGTGTTGGTGCAAAAGATTGCGGGGGCGTTGGCGGCGAGAGGGTGAGTGCTGTTCGACTGTTTACTGGGAGAGCTGAAACTGACGATGTCGCAGGGCGAGCCTGAAGGAGGTGTCGGCCACGGCGCAGTTGACCGCAGACAATATCGTCTCGATCGGATCGTCTCTTTCGCATGTGCATGTGCCCGGAAGAAGCATCGCAGAAGCTGGAGACAATGAGCTGAAAGAATCCGAGGTCGAGATAGGCATGGGTATCCACAACGAAGATGGCTCGGAGCGAAAGACCACTGAACTTCCGGGATTAGTGAAGATAATGTTATCTTCTTGCCTGGACACCTCGGATAAGGATCGCAACTTCCTGGACATCTCGAGGAATGACGAGGTCGTACTTCTGGTGAACAATCTAGGTGGGGTTAGTGTGCTCGAGCTTGGCGGTATCACGAATGAAGTCGTAGAGCAGCTGGCGAAAGACTGGAAGATCAAGCCCGTGAGGATACTATCTGGAACATTCATGACGAGCCTGAATGGACTTGGATTCAGTATCAGTCTTCTAAAGATTAAGAATACGGGCTTGGGGAGCGGTGGTTCGATGCTGGAGTTGTTAGATGCTCCTGCGGAAGCGAGTGGCTGGTCGGCTGCCGTATCTACCGAGACGTGGAAGAACCGAAGCTCATCGACTATAAAGCACGAGGAGTCTGAGGATGATGAAATTTCATCGAGCAACTTGGAATGTGCGTTTTCCTTCTTTGCCCTATCCGCATTTCGCTGCTAATCTCGAATTAGTGGATTCTTCACGTGCAGCGTCGGCCTTGACGACAGCGTTGAATAGGCTCATCACGGCGGAACCTGATATTACGAACTATGACACGATTGTAGGCGACGGTGATTGCGGGATCGGGCTGAAACGCGGAGCTGAGGGTCCGTCCATAGATCCCCCCATCTTGGTCTGTACTGATATTCATAGCCATCTTGAAAATGTTGGAGAGATCGAAGAAGACCGACGATGCTCTCGTTTTCCTGCAAAACATAATACAAGTCGTCGAGACGACAATGGACGGGACGTCTGGCGCTATATATGCCATCTTCCTGAACGCGCTGGCACACGGTCTACGACAAAATTCGCCGTCATCGCCCCAGCCCATCAACGCAGGGATTTGGGCCAAGGCTTTGGAGTCATCCCTTCAAGCTCTGAGCAAATATACGCCGGCGCAACCCGGAGACCGGACTTTGATGGATGCCTTGGTCCCTTTTGTGAAAGCGTTGTCAAAGGAGGAAAGCATCGAGGCGGCAGCAAAGGCGGCGGAGGAGGGAGCGCAAGGAACAAAGGGCATGAAGGCGAGCCTAGGACGGACAGTCTATGTTGGCGGAGAAGGTTGGCAAGGAGTCCCGGACCCTGGAGCGCACGGTCTAGCCGAGCTGTTGCTGGGATTGAGGGACGGTCTGAAAGAGTGAAATATCCGTTGATTCAAGGCTCCGGTTCGGGGACCATGTATATAAACTTTAGCCGCTTAAAGAACTCCATATTTTCATGAACCAGGTCGTGAACCCATCGCAATCATGAGCCGCTTAACTCAACAGGACTAGAATAACCGAGTCTCCACGAAGGAACCTAGCAATATGTCAGTCTATACAACCAAGGGGGGGCGGCACCCACGCACATCTTGCTAATAAACCGGTCCTTGTTCACCTTTCGGCCAGCTTGTCCGTTGGCTAGACGCGGGGTCTCAGTCCACATCTCTTTCGCATTCTCGAGGACCATGTTGCAGTGCCGATCGAAGGCCTTGACGCGCGCGAGAAGCTTCCTGTTGTTGCGGCATGAGATGAGGACCTGCGTCCGCGAGCGAACAGCCGTCTGGAGGATGGAGAGGGGACCGGTGGTGAGCTCGTGTTCTTCAACTTGCGCAACCTCGTACTCGCTGTGACAAGGTGAGTCAGTAAAGATGGTCCGTTGTGAGGAAAGTATGGATGCATACGTCAATTCAGCACGCGGTTTGCTCAAGAGCTCCCTGTTGATCGTCAGCGCTTGCGACCTTGAGTACCGGGGTTGATCACTGACTGTAACTTTGCGTCCACCATCTTGATAGAGGTTGATACTGATGGTCGAAATCCTGGGCTGGGGAAACCGAAGAGGATTAGCTACCGGTACTTTGTGGGGCGGAATGGCGGTTCAAATGGAAGATTAGGCTGGTCCGTGAGGGCACAGTGCCACAGCAACGAAGAGAGTGGTCGGGTTGAAGACGAGGTCCTGGCACGCAGAGTTGTGAAGTGCAGAAGCTCGGGCTGCCTAGCCTCGAAGAAGGCAGACACAAGTCACGTGCCTTTCTGCCGAGCCAATGGCGTGACGCGTTCCACAGCTCTAGTCCCGCTCCACATCTAAGCTCGAGCGCAATCACCAACCCGACAACCTCACGACTGCTCGTCTATAGAAGCTGTCAGGCTAGGTTTTCGCGTGTCTAACGCGAGCCTGGGCCTTTGCATAGCTCTGGGACCCGCAGAATTATTCTACCCTCCTCATACACTACCTTTCTTACCACACTCGTTCGAAGTTCGTGTATACCCAGGTGCCGAACGCGCTTCGCGATGAGCGATCGCCAGCCACATACATCGCGATAACTCGGCACCACGGACCACCATCCCTTTCCACGCCAACTTCCCGCGTCTGCGCGCTCTGCTCTTCAACATTGCCCCCCAAACTCCACCATTGGGCGGCAATGGCGTCTCCATTTCCAGCACACGAGGCCGACGTTCGCCAGTTCGGAGGACCTGCGAGCCGCCAGTCTCCAGACGACAACGACGGTAGTGTTGGCGATATACCGCGCCGGCTGATGCGAGGCAAGCACTGCGGCAACGACTTGTGCCTGTAAAGTGTGTTAACCTTCCACAGTCAAAGTCCTCTACACCTTCGACGACCAGAACAAGTCAAACTGCCTAGCCCGCCTTCCCCAAGCGCTGAGCGTCCCGACCGTTTCTCTCGACGAGACCACCCAGATCGGGGTCATCGAGCTTAGAACATGCATCCAAGCAATAGTGGGGGCAAGGTAGGCTACTTCCAGGACTTCTGATACCTGTTTACAACCAGTCGTATCTGGCACGCTGATCACTGACTGTTCCAAGCCCCGAACTGGTCGCCAAACTCGGCCACGACTATACGGTATATGCGTACGACTACTCCGAATATGAAACGCCACTTGTGGGTCAAGGCATGCTCTCATGGATTCTGGCGTCTGCGTCTACAACACCAAACGCCCCCGCCGAGCATTCTCAAACTATGGTCACGGGTCGCGTGTGTAAGAATATACTCGGACTGTTTTCGAACGGGAGCAAAGAAACCTTGGAGGTCAAGCTGAAATTGGTTCCGGTGCCTACGTGTATGCAACGGGAATACGTCGAGAACATGGAGAGATACCACAACCTGAGCCAACTAATGCCCGAGGGGATGGATTACAAGGCATGGGCAGACTTTCTGAGGTCGAACCCGACAATCGAACAGCTTGCGCACCCAATGCACAACGACCCTTCACATGACATGGACGCTGGATCTATCGGCAACATCGATTCCGTCCAGCAAATGCTGACTGGACCTGTCCCGCCGCCCGCTCCGTCCTACAACGACCAGCCCTATACGTCGTACAGCCCATATGGGACAAGACCATCTAGCCCCGCCATGAGCTCCGTATCGTATAATCCCTACCACGCCGGCCAGGACTCGCGACCCGCTTCTCGAGCATCTGTTCGCGGTGAAATAGGAACACAGCCACAAATCCACCGTCAGCCGGAGGAGGGTCCGCCTAAGAAAAGAGCACGTGTTACTAAGGCAGCAAGACCCAAGAAGGCAATACTCGGCGTCAACAATGATTCATTGCGTGTGACCGCTAGTACAGCAGCATCCGTTCGCCTCCATCGACCTGTAGCTACAACTGCAGCCGCTGAGCTGGCATCGTTGGAACAGGTACCCCGAGCGCCGACTCCTCGCCCTGGGGAGAAGAGCTTTTCGTATACTCGCGTATTCCCTCGCGCCCCACCCAGTCTACTTCGCCACGCATCTATGGATGCAGGGCGGCCATCGCCTCTGCCATATGATTCAGCTATGTTTTCAGATAATGCGGTCGATTCAGCAGATGATGAGCGCGGAAATAGCCCCGAGGAGACCCCCATGGACATCCCGTCGTCGCCTCCCGTCATGCCTCAACGCATTGCTTCATCGGCCCCTTCCAGCCCAGGATTACCTTCGTTATCATTACCCGCCGACTCCGGATTCGTAAGCGACTTGCCTGTAACACAAGAGGAGAGCAATGAGGACAGAAATAAATTCTGGGAAGGAAGCGATTTGCCGACTGCAGCTGATCGGAGGAAATCCCAGAGTCAAGACACTGTTGCCCAACACGGGATAGACACCCTCCCTCCCCCGGTCGCCCCATGCAACTTCCGGAGAGACTCGTCTTGCAACTCTAGCCGTCTCACAGCCAGCCAGAATACCGTGCCTGCCCAAAGTCAGACAGGGTCGTTCCGGGATATTGGCTTCAATTTTACGGATATTCAATCATCTCAAGCCAAGAAGGAACGAGAAGGTGGACGTAACACGGTCTCACCGTCCGTGGACCCCGGCGTTCGAGAAGAAGTTCAAGCGACGCAGCCTCAAGTCCTAGATCGGAGTGCTGAGCTTCCTAACCCTTCAAGCCGCGCCAGTACACCGAACCCTCCCAAACGCCCTAGACCAGCGAAGCCCAGGGGACTACCAAGATCGCATACATGGTCGGGTGAGCCCATGTCCGACGCTGCGATACCGTCTGACGCAGCCTCGCGACCACCACGCAGTGGCTCCGGGGCCAAACGAAAACAAAACATAGCAGAGCGTTTACAGAAGTCTATTCAAGCTGGAGAGTTGCCGACATACTGCAGTAATTGCGGTGAAATTGAAACGCCCACCTGGAGAAAAGCCTATATGCGCGTAGAAGATGGGTCGCCGACCGATGTGCAGGTGTCATCTGACGGCACTGGCATTGTGGCTTTCGAGGTCGTCGAGCCTTCAGAGGATGATGACACCAACGACAACAACAACCCACAGTACCGAATCTTCAAACAGGTACTGACCGATGCAGAGAAGGATGGCAAAACTTTTACACATTTGACGCTATGCAATCGTAAGTTGTTTCGAAAGTGGACTTTGGTTTTTCACTAACATGTGTCAGCTTGCGGATTATGGCTCAACAAGAAGCGTGCCATGAGACCGCAGGAGATCTGGAACAAGAAGCCGCCTCTCGATAAAGGGAAACGGAAGCGTAATCCTCCTAAGGGTCCCCGAAAGAAGTCCAGAGGGCCAGAAGACGACATGACATCTGACGCCGCAGTCCCATTCTCCGATACCGTTCCGTTTGTGGACAGTGCAGAAGTGCCTCCCTTCAACTATGTGCCGTCTGATGCACAGCAACACGCCGATGCTATCAGCTTCCCACCGAGACCCAACGACAGTTCCGAGACTCTCCCAATGGATGATGCAGTCGCCGTTGCCGCTTTACAACGGGCTATTCAATCTAGCCCAGTTGGAGTGCGCGGCAGCAAAGAGTCTCCAATCCATGTGGAGCCAGATCTCACTCCGAAACCTACGCGGCGATTGCTGTTTCCTTCCCCTAGAGCACTTGGCGAAATCAAGTCCCTAGCAGACGCACGAACCTCGACATCGCCGACTGCGTCAAAAAGCTGCACTTCGCATCCTGCTAGGCATAGCTCACGGACCCCCAATTTCGATATGCAAGATATTGACAAAGAGAATTGCCCGCCAAAGATAGACTACGATGGCGACGACCTCGCACACCTTTTCGAAGAACAACCCACTCCGAAGACGACACCAGCCAAAAACGCACCTCTGCAGGACCTTCTCAAAACCCCGACCCCGGGCTCTCGCCGTCGCGCAGCCCTTACACCACGGCGAGGCGCCGAAAACATCGGCCCCGTCACTCCGTCCCGTACCGCTCTCACTCCTCGCGGCACCCGTGCGATCACGATTGCCCCCGAAACTCCCTTCACCCGTCAGCTCAACGCCCTGCTCTCTGACGCTCTATCATCTCCCAACCAAGGCATAGACTTCTCCTCGTTTACTGCCTTCAGCATGACACCAGGTCGTTCCGCCGGCGCACAGTTTACCGATTTCCTCCCTGAAGACTTTCTGTCCAGCGACATGCCGATCCCGAGCAGTCCCCCTGGAGCCGGTGGACTGGGCTTCAGCTTGTACGAAGATCCAGCGACCAGTACAGCGGGCATCTGGAGTGGCGCGAACATGTTTGGAAATGGCCATGAGCAGCAAGCCAGCGAGACAAGAGGAGGAGCACAGCAGAGCGAGGTTGTGAAAAAGCTGGATATCAGTGTGGATTTTGCGGCTATGATTGAAGGGGTTGTTGGCCGGAATGAGCATGATGGACAGGAAGCGCATACGCCAGGTGAACAGCAAGGGGAAACTACTGGACTCGGCCGTGAGCAGGAGGAAGCGATAAAGATCAAGATGGAAGTCGAGCAGAGGTTCCGCGAGGAGCTTGCCGCTGTCAGCGCGGCGAATACGCCAAGGGAGACGGCGGCTGATGGCGAGTCGTAGAAGGCGTATGCGCGTACGCATCAAACATGAAGCGAATGCGCGAGGCGCCTTCGCGACTTCGCTTTTCGAACAAGTGTATTAGTAGGACATGCATGGTTGGCTGTGCAGCTCATGGCATTTGCATGAGCGCCGCCTTATGGTGTATGGTCTTTTTTTTTGGCATGCATAGCGTTGATGAGATACGAGACATGCGGTATACGACTTGTAACATGGGTGTACACATAGCTGGGTCTGGCCTAGCCTAGGTACAGACGCTGGAGGGACTGTAAAAAGTCCGGCATAGCATGGAGCATATCGAATCTGTCGTGTGAGACATGCATATAGCAATATACCAGAAGTTCAAAGTAAAGTAAACAAGGCTGGACTGTAGAATCTGCACAGTGAGGTACGCGGGAAAACAGACAGCGATTGGTACGATGGATTCGATAATATGGGATCAGTGAGTGTAGAAGTCTCGGAAGAGGTGCGAGTGGCGCCGGTTTTCAAGCGTGTAGTCTGTTCTTATGGCTACGAGGGGCCGTGCGGAAGCCGATGGGACTTTCATTTGTGATTCGAGGATTCTGCTCGTGTTGATGTTGATGGTAGTAAATTACCTTTGTCGAGACCGCAATCTCCTACTCGTGAGTAGTTCAACAAAGACCATCGACGCTCTCTGCACGCGAGTTGTCGAGCACAAGTATCGAGCTTGCTTCGGTGGTGGGAGAGCTGCACAAGGTATTACAGCACGATTAATTAGGATCAGAATTGGGATCATTGTTCGGATTAATCGTATACTTGATATAGTATGGAAGATTAAGGTATATGAAATACTAACGTTCTCAAAGAGGGCGAACCCTGGGTATCAAGTCCTTTTCCTTTCCTTCCCGACGCCGAATATTAATATCCTACAACAAAGAGCAAAGCCTTTAGCATGACGGCTGTCAGCAGACTTCTATGGGTGCATCTCAACGAAGAGCCTCGTGATTCTCAACCAACGTACGCATCATGACACCTCATACCTCAGCTCTCATCATACCCAAAAAACGCATTGTCGAATTCAGTGTTCTCGGGGTTCTCATAATCCATGTTGAACAGCTCGTCGAGGTCGTCTGTCGTCATCATGGCCGCGTCGTCATTGCTGTGGTCCTGCTGCGCTTGTTCGGCGGGCTTGGAGTCCAACTGCGCTGGCGGGGCGTTCGTAGGCAGGTCCGGCAGGTCTGGCATGGCGAAGTCGAGGTCCATGGTGTTGCCCGCTTGCCCCGCAGCACCATCGTCGCTGCTCTTTGCAAAGTCTTCCAGACCGCGCAGTAGCGAGGGCCCGGAGTCCTCGAGGGTGAAGGTTAGATCCTGCGGGTCGCCCATGGTGATGTCGCCTTGGTCAGTGTTATCGTTGCTGTCGTTGGCGTTGTTGTTGGCGTCTGTCCCCATATCGCCAATGTCGCCAAACATGGCGTCGAAATCGAATTCCTGGTCCTGGGCATTTGCAGTGGTAGGCGTGCCGTCGAAGAGAGGGTCCCTTTCCGTCGGCGGTGCTATGGCGGTGGATATGGGCGGCGGGGGGTCATCCGCTCTTTCCAGTGCTGCGGGCTGCTCGTTGGTCTTGGCTGTCTCAGCTGTATCTTTCTCCTTCGAGTCCTGGGGCTTCGCTACGCTCTCGGTAGGCTTGGGCGGTGGTTCGACGACCTTCGCAGTGACGTTCTTCTTTGCGGACGATTCTGCGGCTAGGCGCTGTCGCTCGGCGGCTGCTGCTTGCTCCCGCTTTAGGCGATCTGCCTGCAGCAATGCAAGGTCCCTGCGCAGGACTGCCTGGGCCTGGTGGAGCTCGCCCTCGAGCTGGTCGAGCGAGTCCTGGAAGCGATCGAGGGCTGCGGGGACGGCGCGCTTCATGTTGATCTGGTTGCGCCCGGAGCCGCCGCCCGCCTGCTGCTCTCGCAGGTAGCGGCCGCTCTGGATGAGCTGTGGTGCGTCAGTGCCGAGCAGTGGTAGCTGAGCTACGGGCATCTCGTACCACGAGGTTGATCATGGCCTGCAGGTTGTCGAGGGCGACGGTCGGAGGGGCTGTCCTGGCCTGCTCCATGGCGGGCGCGGTTGCGGCGTGCGTGGAGAGGAAGGGTGGAGCTCGCGGAAGTCTGCAGCGCGCTGCGATGGAGCTACTACGCGGTGAAGCCCGCCTTTGACAAGCTGCAGCAGCTGCAGGTGCGAAATAGCGAGGGGCTGCCCAGCGGATCACTAAGCTTGGGTCCCAGCCCGCTATGCCCGGTACAGCCCATCAATACCGCGCCAAGGTGCGTGCAAACTGAGGCTCCCAGCCCTACGAACCGTGGGAGGAGCTAAAGTGTATTAACGAGCAAGATCCAGCAGCCTCGAGCCAGCGTTGCATCGGGAATCTGGACATTGCTTTTGGGCTGTCTGGCTAGGTAGTCGAACAAGCCTTTTTGGCACCGTGCCTATCTACCTACCACTGTGGTATCAGTCAGTTGGCATCGGTGCTTGCCTCCCCAGGCAGCCAGACCAGGTCCTCCGGGGCGCGCCTGTCAGTCAGTCAGTCAGTCAGTCAGTCCCCCCACTGCCAGAGCTGTCAGCGTGGGATCACCGACCAGCAGACAACCTGGGGCACTCACGCCCGCTGCACCCCCGATCTGTCCACGACTGACACGACTGTGCGTGCAAAGGCCCGATTGCTGGGTACGCGCCTCCTGTGCGCGCTCCACGCCGTCTTTCAGTACGGACCCTTTCCATAAAATACGCGGGCCGCTGCAGCTCTTTAGCCTTAGCGCTAACTGCCCTAATTGCGACAAACCACCTCACCAATCTCTCCCTTCTTCACCCCACAGTGGAAACCAAGCAGCCGTCTTTCCATCGGAGTCGGGTTTCGCGTCTCTGCATTCTCTGCGCCTTTTCCTTATTTTCTGTTCCCTTTCCTTGAGTGCTTCGTCAACTCCCTGTCGGTAGCGCTTTTGCCCTTCTCATTTTTTGCCTCTCGCACGGCTTTCCTCCCCCCGCCTTTGCGATCGCGAACAGGTCGCCTGGTCTCCCTTTCGCGTCGCGGATCCGTCGAGTCTGCCGTGCGCTCGAGAGCTTCTCTTCTCCGTACACGCATCACCCTTCCTGAGCGACTTCTCACGCCTCTCCTTGCCGGGACCAGAACACCACATGGCCGACTCTGCATCGTCTGGCGCTGCCATGGCTCCTCCGCCTGCCTCTGCGGGCGCTCCTGGCTACGATGGCGGCAATCAGGGCCAGCCCCAACACATGCCGCCTCCCCCGCTTGCTCCCGTAATCATCCCGCAGAACACCAACCCGATCCCCACTGCCATTAGCTCGCCCATGTCTGGCGGCGTCATGTCTCCCACAAGTGGTCAGCCAGGCTATGTTCCCCGCCGAGCGGCTCCCGAACCGAACAAGAGGGCATTGTACGTGGGAGGACTGGACCCCCGAGTCACCGAGGATGTCTTGCGCCAGATCTTCGAGACGACGGGACATGTCCAGAATGTCAAGATTATCCCTGATAAAAATGTCAGTGCTGCAGTAAGTTCCAATCGTGCCTCCAGCTCGGCTTTCCTTAGCTGTCTACATATATCACGTTATAACACATCAATCGCAGGCACTGACACCCGACCAGTTCCAGTCCAAGGGGTTCAATTACGGATTTGTTGAGTACGATGACCCAGCAGCGGCTGAACGCGCCATGTCAACCCTGAATGGCCGTCGGGTCCACAATGTGGTACGTATCCAGCATGCGCATTGCATTGATGTGAGCACGGCACTAATCGCCTACAGGAAATTCGCGTCAATTGGGCTTACCAGTCCAACAACACCGCAAAGGAGGATACTTCCAATCACTTCCACATTTTCGTTGGCGATCTTTCCAACGAGGTCAATGACGAAGTATTGCTGCAGGCTTTCTCTACCTTCGGGCCTGTGTCTGAAGCTCGCGTTATGTGGGACATGAAGACGGGAAGGTCGCGTGGCTATGGGTTCGTTGCGTTCAGGGACCGCTCTGATGCCGAGAGGGCGCTCAGCTCCATGGATGGCGAATGGCTCGGCTCTCGGGCAATTCGCTGCAACTGGGCCAATCAGAAGGGCCAACCCTCGATTTCCCAGCAACAAGCCATGGCCTCCATGGGGATGACACCTACCACTCCTTTCGGACACCATCACTTCCCTACTCAAGGCGTCCAGAGTTACGACATGGTCGTGCAGCAAACGCCACAGTGGCAGACCACCTGCTATGTAGGCAACCTGACACCCTATACTTCTCAGTCGGACTTGGTGCCGCTTTTCCAAAACTTTGGTTACGTTACCGAAACGCGCTTCCAGTCTGACCGCGGGTTTGCTTTCATCAAGATGGACACTCACGAGAATGCGGCCATGGCTATCTGCCAGTTGAACGGATACAACGTCAACGGCCGCCCCTTGAAGTGCAGCGTAGGTTGACACACCTTTCTTTTTGTATTTTCTTTCACTCACATGTGTTCTCTAGTGGGGCAAGGATCGCCCGCCAACTGGTCAATTCGAAGGATACTCTCCAGCTCAAGCTCCCAACTCTGCGTACCCTCAAACGCCGAGCCAGTACTTTCCGCAATACAGCGGACCCGGTGGCCCCATGTCACCCCAAGGTGAGCGGCACAAGAGGAAGCTTCGATATAGGAGGGACCACGCTAATTCGCGGGCAGGCCCGAGCCCTGGCGGTCAACCTTTCGGGCAAAACAACGCTGGCTTCGGAGGTCCCGGAATCCCACAACCCTACCAGCAAATGCCTGGCAGCGCTGGTGGGTATGGTCGTGGCGCTCAACCACAGCAGCAGCAGTGGGGGCAGCCGACCCAGGGCAACTTCAACCAAAACGGCTTTGGCGGATACCAGGGCTAGACTTTGTAAGGCATTGGCTTATCGAATCACCTGTCAAGCTCTGTTCGTCGTCGCGATATGCCTGGCCATCTCAATAGGCACTTTTGGATAGCACCCATTTTTCCATACCAAGTTTTCCTCCATGTCTCGACGGGGCTTGTCCCTTTTTGTTTCAGAATTTTATTCTAAAAATTAGCTCAGTCAGCTAGCTGACGGATTGTTCTGGTTGAAGGACTACCATCCCGAGGTCTGTACCTTGTTCCACCATTTCCGTGGGTCTCTCAAAGCACGGAACATGTTCTCTAATGAATCTCTCCTTATGCTGAAAACTCTTTACCATGCTCAAGCCATTTTTCTCGTGGACCAGCTTCTGATGCGCGCAACTCAAAGTCTCATGTCTTTCCATGTTAGCGTGTTCTTCGCGCGCGTCATACCCAGTTACGTTTCGGAATGCAGTGTCTGTCGTCTCAGTATCATGTTTTGATGAGTGTTCGAATTGGGTCAGGATTGCGGCTTCTTTCTTTCAAGGCCGGTCTTGGTAGTGCAGGATCGTAGACGCTGGAGTACAAAGGTTGTCAGAAGATCAACACGATCTGCGAGCTTATAACAGCTCCCTCATTAGATGGATCATCGAGCGGTCTCTGAGAATGCTATGGAAGGTTGAGGCATGGACATGGCAGAACATTGGGGTGGTATCGCAATCTATGCGGTTCGTAGTGCATGTCAAAAGTTCTTCTTAATGTAGTCCACCGCAATTAAGCACTATTGGGTGTGTTCAGCACTTCTTTCTGCGCCAGCACTGAAGGACTTCTACCTAGGTATGCATGGATTTCCAATCGGGCTGTTGCGTGATACCCAACTGTATCAACTCTTAGAGATGCTAATCAACACCTTTATTTTATTCATCAATATACTGATTCTTGGGCATTCTGACAAGAAATCCGTGTATCGCATACTTGCATAACATTTGGAGCGAGTACCTGGGTGAACCCCACTTTTCATGCACGTGACTTGGTATGAGCGTTCCAAATCGCGCTTTTCCGCGTACCAAAGTCGCGTCGTGCACTAAGCCTTCCACGCCCGCATTCCGTCCCATGATTCCCATCGATTCACCCTCTCTTTTCATTTCCTTTCTGGTCGCCTCTTTTCTTTGCTGTATGCTGGTCGCTCTGTACCGGGTAAGAGCGACATTGCGAGTGCCTCTTGTCAAGGCAACTGCATCTCCTCAAACACACTCCGCAACCGTACCACGGAGGTACGGCTACCTCACAACACACCCCCACTCGACGACCATGTTCAAGCAAGCGGTGAACAAATACAATGCCCCGACGCCGACGCAAAAAGCCACTATACAGCAGCAGTCCCTTATCAATTCATTCAAACACGCCCCTTCGGCATCGCCCACCGCCACCGCGCGTCCGCTCTCGACAGGCTCCGGAAACGTTATCAGGCACAGCACTGCTGCAGATAGCGGGACAAATGGGCGCTCGCAGGGTATAAAGAGGTCGTCAAGTGGACTGGCAAAGGCGCTAGGCTCTCAGGAGAACACGTTCGAGTACCTCTCGTTCGGTGACAACGACTTTGAGCTTCCTAGCAATTTCCATTCGATGCCCGGGAACGGAAAGACCAGTCGCGCTCCGGTCTTGTTCGATGAGAATGACTTTGATAGCGATCTTGACCTTGACATCGAGGACCCTGCCGACAAAGGCGTCGTAGAGTACCCTTCCTTGCCATCCGCCAAGCGCACGGCACGTCCAAGAGCGCCTACCTTTGATTTTCCGGATTCGTCGGAAGTGACTGCTCGAGCAGCAGCAAGAGCAAGGCCAGAACCGCAAAGCAGCCAGCCTATACCATGGTCATCGTCCCCAATTGCGCATCTCAAGACACCGACGAGAGCGCCTGTGCAAGCCACCAAACGTCGCACGTTGCCTTGGTTGCAAACCCAAACACAGACAACAGCTGACCTCAACTCAACAATTCGAGACGAAGGACCAGAGCCGGATGCGGAGCTCGTAAGGCCAAAGAAGCGGAGGTCGGCTGATGGAGACTTCACGCCACTGCCCAAGGACACGACCAAGTCGGCGTACCCTTGGAATACCACTGCTAGTGCTGTCAAACAACAGCAGAAGAGTCTACGAGAAGCCAATAAGAAGTTGTCCTCGAAAGCGAACGAAGGTACGGAAGATGAAATTAAGAAAGCGGTTTCGCGGAAAAAGAAGAATACCCTTCACCGCATATTCCTCAGTGAAGAGCAGCAACACGTACTCAACTTAGTAGTCGAGTACAAGAAGAGCGTTTTCTTCACCGGTTCTGCAGGTACGTTACTTTCTTTAATCCGCCTGTCGTATACTTACAAGAGTAGGTACCGGTAAATCCGTTCTTCTCCGAGAAATCATCTCGGCATTGCGGAAGAAATTTATTCGTGAACCGGACCGCGTGGCTGTCACAGCTTCAACAGGTCTTGCTGCATGTAATATTGGTGGTGTAACTCTGCACAGCTTCGCCGGCATTGGACTGGGTAAGGAGTCTGCAGAAGACCTTGTCAAGAAGATAAGAAAACAAGCAAAGGCTAGGCAGAGATGGATGAGGACCAAGATTCTGATAATTGATGAGGTGTCCATGGTGGACGGTGAACTTTTCGACAAGCTGGAACAGATTGCTCGAACCATCCGCAACAATGGTCGACCGTTTGGCGGTATACAGCTGGTCATCACAGGCGATTTCTTCCAGCTTCCCCCAGTGCCTGATACTGGGTCAGGAAGGAATGCCAAGTTCGCTTTTGACGCAGGCACCTGGACCACGTCGATCGAACACACCATCGGCCTACATCACGTATTCCGTCAAAAGGATCCCGTCTTCGCTGGCATGCTCAACGAGATGCGGGAAGGGCGGATGACACCGGCGTCCATTGCAGAGTTTCGAAAGCTGGACCGGCCATTACCCGCCACTGACGATAACATCGAAGCCACCGAACTCTTCCCTACTAGAGCCGAGGTAGAGCGCGCTAACACCCATCGAATGACCCAGCTGCATGGAGATGTCATAACCTTTGAAGCTCGGGATGGCGGGACCGTCACAGACAAGACCTATCGAGACAAGATGTTGCAGAACTGCATGGCCCCTGAGCATGTTTACCTCAAGAAGGGTGCTCAGGTTATGTTGATCAAGAACATGGACGAGACACTTGTCAACGGCTCTCTAGGCAAAGTCACTGGATTTATGACAGAGCAAATGTTTGTTCTTTACAAGGAGAATGAGGAAGCCTTCCTCGACGGCGGGGTCGGGCCCACCGAGAAGGAGCTTCGAAACCAGCAAGCCAACAACCTACTGGGAGTTAACACGCAGCAATTGTATCCAGTAGTGCGCTTCGCAATCGCAGACGGCACCACACGGGATCTTCTCTGCAAACGCGAGTCTTGGAAAGTCGAACTTCCCAACGGCGAAGTTCAAGCCTCCCGCGAACAGATACCCCTCATCCTTGCGTGGGCGCTGTCGATTCACAAAGCGCAAGGTCAAACGTTGGAGCGTGTAAGAGTTGACTTGGGCAAGGTGTTTGAAAAAGGCCAGGCGTATGTGGCTCTCTCTCGTGCCACGAACATGGCAGGTCTCCAGGTGCTGCGGTTTGATCCTAGGAAGGTGAATGCGCATGAGAAGGTCAGGACTTTCTATGCGTCGCTGTCAAAAGCCGAGCAGGTCAACGCGGAGACCAAGGACAATACCATTTTGGGCAAGATGCGGAGGAAGAATGGTGATTGAGTGGTGCACATAGGCCGGCAGTGGTTTTAGACGAGGGCTGAGTGAGTGTATGTTGGCACCTTGCTCGGGATTGAGCGTGAAGCGAGGCGAGAAGTCCAGATTAGTGGTGTGAAAGCAAGCTACAGATCATGCTATATCCATCCCAACTATACAATATTCACCAAAGGAAGGTGTACTTCGATATATCCCAACATGAAGATCTTTCGAGGTTGAAAACGAAGTGCACTAGCGCGGTGGAAGAAAAGGTTTCGGAAGGGCCTTGTCTGGTATCATTGGCCGAACGGTACCCATCGGGGTCAACATTGAGAACTTTTGATGCCCAGATGAGTTGAGAATTAGTGCGTACTAACTAGCCTCGTTGTCTATACAATTCTATTGGTGGATTAGATTTTGTAGTTGTATTCCTACCAGAAATCCTAACGATGCCTGGGCGTGTCTATAGAGTATACCTTTTGTCTAGCACAATCCGCTTTCCCTTTCTATAACTTGATCTCGCCCTGGAACCCTCCCACATGCATGAAATTCGCCCTCAACGGCGTCACACTCGTATACCCCTGCGCAACCGCCCACCCATCGTTCCCGGGCTCGCTCTCTTCCACACTCTGATAAACGTCCTTAAACCGAGGCGCCCACGTGAAGTGCTTGTGCGAGTACCGTATGTGTCCCTGACCTTGCCCAACCGGCGTATCGCGCCCACTATCGGTTCCACTCACACCACCCGCCAACTCTTTCCTACCCTGCTTCTCCTCCGCCTTGCGTATCGCCGCCTCGACTTCTTCCGGCCCGTCATCTTCCCCCTCCGGCACATCAAGCACCTGGAAGCACGACCCCGACTTCCACGTATTCTGCAGCATCGCCGTATACAGGATCTTCCTGTCGCCGACCTTGTCCACCAGCGGCACATTGACGCTATACAAATGCGTCTCCTTATCCCAGTTATCATACAGGTGTTGTATGAGCTTGACAGATAGGTTCGAAGCGCCAGCGATGATGTCCGGATCGTGATTGCGGTCGAAAAACGCATAGCTCAGCGCTATACTCTTGACGCCACACACCGCCGCCTCCATGGCGCCCCCAATCGTCCCGCTGCTCAGACTAAACACCGCCGTGCTATTCCGCCCGTAATTCGGCCCCGAGATGACTAAATCGATGGCCCCGCGCTCCGAGAAGTAGTGGTACAGCCCAATCTGCACGCACGAGGCTGGCGTGCTGTCGACGAGTATCCATTCTTCCTCCTGGGCCCCTGAGGTGGGCGGTAGCGGTCGAGTGGAAGTGGTCCCGCTGTTGTGGAGACGCCCGTCGATGGTGGTGAGGGGGGAGGGCCGGAAGTAGGTGGGCTTTATGGATTTTCCGACGAGGTGTGCTTTGCCGATCCAGGAGCGTTGGGTGTGCGGGAGGACGACGGAGACGGTGTGGCCGGCGGATTGGAGGGTGGAGACGAGGGAGTGGACGCTGGAGTTGGGGTGTGAAAGTCAGTTGATACTCTTTGATCAAAAGTGGTAGGTTTGTGTCTTGAACTATGCTGCCTTTGGCAAAGAAGTTGCACTCTGGGTTTACGTACTACGGTGAAGATTGGTCGGAGGGAGGACCGTCGTCGTTTGTTACCTGGTTGAGGTGTTAGATGGGATGGAAGGGAGTGTAAGAGGAATTGAGGGGTGGACTACTAGGATATGCATTTTGCGGAATTGGGACTGGAATTGGCGCCTGGGAAAAGAAACGTAGCGTTGAGAGTTGACTAAAGGTATGATGGAGCGAGGGGCGGGAGATTTTGCCCACATTATGGCGTCAATTTGTAGTGTTATCGATAAGGATGGCGGAATGCCACCGCGTATTCATCCACTACTACACTTCACTACACAGCATCGTCCACGACGCGTCGGTCATGATGCTGCCTATGCTATGTCACCCCAATAAATGGTGGTTCGATGCCAGTTCGACGTTCAAACGGCTTATAGGACGCGATACGTCCAGCTCTCGTGCCACGGTTGACTCCCGCGCTCCCGCACCGTGGCTCTTTGATCACCACTGCCGTCACCCGCGCTTACACAAACCTTAACATAACCTCATACAGCTTCTATAGCTTCAAGGTATAAGTAGAAGGACTCGAGATGAAAACCATCGGAAGTCCCAGCCAGACAAGCCTCACCAACTCCGAGTCCTCGCGCTCCACTGGCCTCCCCCTCCCCCTTCCGACCTCCGCAACACCATCAATCCCTCGCCCACAATTCCCGGACTCAACATTCCGGCACCGAAGCACCATGTAAGGCTGTGATTCAGAAAATGCCATACAATCGGCAGCGAATGCGGCTTCGTGCAAAGCCGCAATTGTAAGAGTCTCCATCCGGCGCCGGATCCCCACCCGTGGCTCCGCCAAAGGCAGGATACCGAAATGGCAGAACACCGACAACGGGTGGGTTTATATAGTCACCAGCACCAAGGTTTGAATGCTCTCGTTATATCAAGATTGTGCCTCTTGCTTTTGTGTCCTCTTCACACAGTCTCTCCACGTCGTCGAAGTCGGAAAGAAAGAGCCGGATACACAAACTCGCAACAACGCTACCGCTTTCGGACGACTGCCATCACTACACGTGACGTCCCCTACACATAGCACAACATGGTCATCAACGTCCCCACCGCCTCCCTCGAGGGCCAAGTCGCTCTCGTGACCGGTGCCGGTCGAGGCATCGGCCGCGGCTGCGCTATCGAGCTCGGCAAGCGCGGCGCCTCCGTCATTGTCAACTACGTCTCGTCCAAGGGCCCTGCCGAGGAGGTCTGCAAGATAATCGAGGGCTTCAACAACGGAGCCAAGGCTATCTCCATCCAAGCCGATGTATCCAAGGTACCCGAGATCAACAGGCTGTTCAAGGAGGCCAAGGAGGCGTTCGGCAAGATCAACATCGTGATGAGCAACTCTGGCACCGAGTCCTGGGACAAGACGGAAGAGATCACCGAGGAAAAGTACGACCACGTGTTCAACCTGAATGCGCGCGCACAGTTCTTCGTCGGCCAGGCGGCGTACAAGAACATCGAAGACAACGGCCGCATTATTCTTATGTCGTCCATTGCTGCGGGTCTCCTCGGCGTCAAGGATCACGTTCTGTACAACGCGTCCAAAATGGCTGTCATCGGTATGATCAAAGCGTTTGCCACAGATTTTGGTAAGAGAGGTGTTACCGTGAACGGAGTGGCGCCCGGCGGTATCAAGAGCGACATGTTCACGCAGAACGCATGGCATTACATTCCTGGTGGAAGCCCGGATTGGCCCGCGGACAAGATCGAGACGCTGATGGCAAACCACTGCCCTCTGGGACGGTGCGCGGTGCCTGAGGATGTTGCGAGAGTGGTAGCATTCTTGGCGAGTGAGGATGGTGGGTGGATAAACGGTAAGATACCAACGCTTCCCCGCTGATACATGAGAGAGATGCTAACTCTTCGCAGGCCAAGTCATCACCATCTCGGGTGGTTCCTCGCAATAGAAATGCTACGATAGAGGTTTCATTTATTCATGGTTGTTCGGCCCGCGTGCATTTGTATGGCGAAAAGCTGGTATTGGGAAGATATCCCTGAGGGCAGATGGATTATGTAGACGTTGGTTAATGCGCTGACTGATCTGTATGAATCATGAAGAGATTGAGTAATCTTCAAGTTGCTGTCCCTCGTTGTTGCCAAGTGGTTGCTGAATCCATATCATAGGAAAAGAGATAGGTGGGTGATATTGCTGCAAAGCTCGTCTCCACATTATGTCAAAATTTACCTCTGCATCGAGCCAGGGGAACGTCTGGTGGCGAGCTTCATACCACTGCAGTGTCGAATGAAATCTCGATTCGGCCAATGACCCATCGCGCATTTAAGCGCGCCGTGCTTGTTTTCACAAGAACTTGATTGCAAATAATGAGTACTATAAAGGGTATCGGAGGACGCAGTCCACTCCTGCTTACGCCAACAGAAAAAAGGCGTGTACGTGAAGCATCCTATGTTGGTATACGAGTAGTAAGACCAAGCTGGAGCAAGCCCCTTTCCCAGGTCCCGAATCGTGATGAATGGGAAATCATTCGACACCGGTCATGAATTTGACTCGTCAATACGATCTTGAACAAGATGTCTCAAGTCCAAGAGACGTTGCACTGGATGGGTGTTAGCATAGCGGGGCACTCATTCTCCTATACATGCCGACATACCCAGTCTTCGTTGGGTCCCCTCGCGATCGATCTGATCACTTCTTGTTTCTTGGCGCGCATTCGGCCTCGAATCGAGTGCCTAGACGATAGTGACAAGTCAGTAACGGTTTGATCCTAGTGCTCGCAGGAGTCTGTTATTCCAGTGTGGGTGGGTGTAACGTACGCTTTCGACGTCGCGGTGCATCGAGCGAGCTAGGAAATCGAACATTTCAGACCCTTGCAATGCTCTTCGTCCAATCACCACATCGACGGGAAGTTTCGGCAGAACCATGAATTCTAATTGCAAATTCTTGAGGCTGGGACCTAGGTTTATGGTTACTAGGGCGTTGAAGGTGTAGACCGGCTGCAGTTGCTGTCCAGTCGCGAGCACCAAAGATACGTCCACAGGTGAACGGTCGGGTGGGTCCAAAAGAGTTGCTGCATCTTCCGATATGATGTTAACATCGGTTCCTGTGTCAAACATCGCTTTGAGAGCAACGTAGTTGTCGCGGCTAGTAAGGTGTATGTCGAATGTGTTGAGTGGTGGGGTACTCGGTAGCAAGTCAACATGTCCTGAATCGTTCACCACATCGATCTCCTCGTCCTCTAGATCTTCAACTTCCTCGGCATCATCATCCTCAAAGGTGGCAGTGGCCGCTGATGTATTAGGAGCAAGAGGCTTCACAGTTATAGGCCGATGGTGTCCACGAAGTATTGTGTGGTTAGGAGACTGCTCGTCTAGATCGGGATCCTGGTGCAAACGCGTGTACAGCTCGCTGACAAGCACTCCATTGGGTTGGGTCGCAAGGTCTCTCAAATGCTTGATCAAAGCCTTCGTGAACCAAGACCCAGTATTGTCCATGGAGGCAGTCACTTCTCGGCTGGAAGCACAGATGACTTCCATCGCGTTGTTGGAGGTTGTTTTGATCAAGCGGGCAGCGTAACAACAGTCCATTAGAAGCAGGACGTCGAAGGTGTTGACTGATTCCAGCTGTTTCTGCACAGGGGACCAGTCCGCGGTGACAGGTACGTCTTTAACTTTACCGCTTCGGGCACTACGTACCTTTCGCGTCGTGCCTCTTAATAACCTGGTTAGCTTCGTCCTTCTTCATCAACGTGCGTGCTCCATACCCCGAGATGTCTAGATTCTTCGTTGTTGGGTTCACCCCTCCGTGGCCATTGTAATAGACGATCAACAGCTTATCCTTCCCACCAGTCTTGAGCTTTGAGAACCCGAGTATGAGGGAGCTGATGTAGTCGTTGAGCTCTTGAGTCGAATGTGAGCTTGGTATTCGATAGATGTCTTTCTCCTCACCCGCATCAAAATGGTAGTCTTCACGGAGTAGAGTCTGCAGCTTGACGGTTTCGTCATGGACAACCGGGTCAAGGTTGCACTTTTCCCAATTTAGGAAAGCGGTTTTCACTGCACCGTATGATTTGGCTTCATTATTCCCCAGTAACCTCTTCAAATCTTTCTCAAGGCTGTTGATCACAGTTTCAACTTCTTGCGAAGTCAAGCTTGGAGCTGTATTGGTAGGAGGGGGTGTAGAACGTCGACCACAATGACGACATCGCTCATTCATCGCGTTCTCTAGAATCGCATCAGCCTAAATTCACAAGAGACTCAAAGTACGAATCATATCCAACAGGCTTGCCTCGATGTCGTAAATCGCAGTTGGGAGGACATCATAGAGGATAACAAAGGCCAAGAAAGCCTGCCAGCTCTTGACTAGATTGTGACTCGACGAATACGCGCACCTCAGGTCGCAAATTCCTCTTTTGCAGAAAGGATTTGACGTACCTGATTCTGCACTGTGCGTCTTCATTCCAAAGAAGTTATTTACTGATGTCTGATAACGCCGTAGAGGAAGTCTGGAGCTAGGCATGGTGGGGGAAGTGTCTTGGGGGCTGGAACCAAATTTTCGATACGGGAAGGCTCTTTCTTGACCAGCTGGGAAGGTGCCACTGTCTTTATAATGACAAAACTAATGCAGCGTCTCGTATCTGCAGCGAGATTTCTTCTCAGCGAGGCTGTGCTGAAAGTCACCCCTCCACGTTCATAGAGAGAGGCTGCGTTAGCGTCTTCGGCTTCTGCCATTGAGCACGTGTCTGCTTATGTAGTAGTCCTCAGCCTCAAAGGAGCCTCGAGACTCTAGCTACCCTTGAAATACGAATTCTAGTGATTATCAAAGGTGGCACTTGTTTCTTTCATCTGAAGCTTCTATAGTGCAAGAAAGCACTTCTGATACACAATAGCTAGCCACATGCAAGCAACTAGATGAGAGTGTTCTTCGTACCTGGCGTTATATGTGATAGGTAGTACTGGATAAGTTAATAGAGCTTCTTCAAGCTTAGCAGCTGTTTGCTATGTATGAGCGTCAGTATTACCTACAAAAATCGAATTCTGCAGAATCCATTGTGCGATACCGGTACGCACATCTCTTCTGTGAGCTGTGCTGTACGAATGACACGATTCACGATTGCATGAGGACAGATTTGAGCGGTCGTGATACTGATCAATTGCTATCGACAGTAGGACAATTTACTTGAGCTCGATATGGGAGACTTTCCGCCTTGCCAACTTTTGATCCCATTTGGCATATTCTGTGAATTCCATGCTTAGAGATCTTCTGTAGGCTTTTGCTTTAGCTGGGTTGTAATATCTTTCAAGGCCTGGTCGAGGATCGAGTATTGAGGCTTTTCCGACCAGTCGATGTCCGAGAGGCTGACTTCTTCTGGCGCGCCTGAGTATATGTCCTTGATTTCTCGACCATATCTTATCTTCTGGTATCCAGGATCATTCAAATCAGTAAAGTAGCCTATGAGAACCCTGTTTGACTCAATTTTCCCCCAAAAATTGTCAAAGCGACGTCTCTGAGCAATGTCCATCTGTTCTAACCGATGATCCTCGGGATCATCACTCAAAAGTGCCTTGTGTCCGTCCTCGGCAAGCTGGATGCCAGCGTTCAATGTTTCTGGGTCAAGCGACGTTGAGTATACATCAGATCCCCAAATTTCAGCCCCTTTCTCGTCCTGCTTCCATTTATGGCGAAAGCTAAGCCTCTCGCCTTCCATTGGCCTTTCCGGAACATCAAGAAATGCTTCGATCAGACTTTGCTTGTTTTTTGGAAGTCTGGAAAAGGAATCCAAATGGACTAAACCTTGTCGAGAGTAACGGAATATTTGAGATGCTTCCATTTTCACAAGACATGCGATATAAGGAGAAGGCGCTAGATCAGAATATCTCGCAATCCTTGACCAACAGCTACCATATCCCCGCAATTGCTGACTTTCATCGCCAATTCCTACCGTTATCTTCAGATCGGAAAAATTCTCGTGTTCGAGGAAGTCGCATAAAACGTTCAGAAGCGCATACTCCAGTGCCTGTGACCGTATCGAACTCGTTTCTAACCACTGATTCAATGCGAGCAAAAAGGACACAATAGCAGGTTGAACAGTACAAGTTGGACCGTAAAGGTAGCATAGTCCCTTGTCTGAGTAGCACGGATATAACGCACTGTTTTTCGATAGGAGAGATGATATCAGAGTGAGAGCCCCAATCCATTTCTTCAAGGGGTCGCGATCGAAGTCATCGGCAGTCGCCGTATCGTAGTTATATGGGTTTAGATCCGAGAAGAGTCGACTGCACAACCAACTCAATATTCTGTTTTCGAGCTTTGTCCTGTTTTCTTGGTTTTGTTCAAAAGTGGAGTCGAGATAACTTTGAACATAAATGTATGAGTTGGTCCACACCGCAAGTTCAACGAGATGGAGATCAGTTTCCAGAAAACCCCAGAGAGAAGATCTCTTAAGCGTTCCAGCCACAAATTCGAGGTATTTGGTCTCCACTTGCGACCGAAGGTCATGCTCGAGCGACAGAAGGGGATCGCGAATGCAATTTACGAGACCCTGTAAAATCTGTCTTTCAGAGGGCAGTGTAGCGATTCTTCCTAAGCGGACACGAACTTGCAGTTCTTCGGTCGAACGTTGTTCGTGTTGTAAGATCGTGTGGACATCAAAAGTGTCTCTGAACCAATCGACAGCACTTCTATGCACAAATGATACAGTACAATCCTCGAAATAGCCGAGCCGGCTTCGGTTGCGGGCCATTGATGGGGATATTTGAAGTAAGCCAGCACAACGTGCGTGTATCTGTTTTTCCAAAGTTCGACATTCGTGGCGTACGTATTCATCCGTGACGATGTGAGAACCACCTGTGAACAGTATATGTGCAAATTCCGGCTTTGCACATAGCAACACTCCCAACTGACTGACGCGTAGATATTCAGACTCTAACACTAAGCGGAAGTAGAGGGCAGATTCGGCTTGATAGATGCTCTTATCGTCTGGATTCAGTCGCTTCCACATCTCTGTGTATAGCTTACTCAGGTCGCTTGGGAGTTGCTCAACGCGTTGTCGAAGTTGTTGGAAGTCATCGCTGTTCTCGTTGTATGCCCGGATGATATTGTTGACGACTACACTAGCCCATAAAAATACGCCACTGGCTCCGTATGTGATATGCTTCACGAGACCATCAATCTTCTCCTGTGTTAAGCTCATGGAAGGATCTGGCTCGATTTTCTGAAGTGAAGTTGTGACGTACTCCAGTATGTCAAGTTTGTTGAGGTCTTGCAAGCGTATTTTCGGGAAGCTCCCGTATGCATCTTGAAAGACGTTCTCCTCTCGGCTTGCAACACAGAGTTTCGTGTGAGGAATGTTGGACAATCTTTCAAGCATTTTGATCAATCCGGACTTCCCGCCAGCTTCGTTGGGATCGATCTCGTCTAGACCATCGATAAAGATGCACACACCGTTGTAGTTGCTGTTGCCAACGGAATGCAAGGTTCGAACCAGGCAGCCCTCCAGCTCCCTCAACGACCAATCCGCAAGGGATTGTTTCGAAGGCAAGATGTACTCTTTTTGGAGACCTCTGATTACCTCAGGGTCGCTTGACAGAAGTAAATACAGTAGCGAAGCTACCAGGCCCTTTTGACTCCTCTGCATTTTGTTTCCCGCTAGCCAAACATACCCAGTAATGATTCTTGCCTTGGGTCTCCAAATCTCAAGATTCTTCATCGTCTCCGGATTCGTCGTTATGAATCGCATTAGGTTGCTCTTCCCGGATGCAGGCTTGCCAGAGATCCAATATATGCTATTCTCGCCTACTAGCCAATCTACAAAGTTGCTCCATTTTGGCGGAACGCTTTTGTGAAGGTGGAGAGATTCGTCATCATGCACACTATCTTGAAGTATCCATTGGAAGGTTTTTTCATGCGTTCGGTTGATGGCATCACTGTTTTGGCGGTCGTCCATGTCCTGGTATTTGAGACTGTTCAGGAACATTTCCATCTTGTGATCCTCTACGCGCGCCACTAGATGAGAGTCTATAGCAGATTCAACATGTGCTTGAGTGTTGCGGAGGCCGTCGGACAGAGTTTTTGTAATGTCTGTGTGGTGGGAGTCGTTTTGGTTTCGGGTTGCTTCATTCTCAGCTCGGATGCAGGCGAGGACCTCGCCCGACTTTGAATCAACAAGGTTTTCGAGTTTGGTATGCCCATCTTGCAGATGCTTGAGGAAGTTCAGAAGCTGATCATTCGTTGCCAGCGAAGCAGCCTGCATCGCCCCTTGAAGCTCAAGTGTCCGATTCCTTCGCACCTTAGTCGATGCCACATTATATACAGACAGTCACATACCTCAAGCTGATGAGCAGTTGGGTCTCCATGATGTCCTTGCCCTTCTCCAGGGACGTGTTCAATCGGTCAATCTTACGTTTCGTACCCATCATGTACGTAGCAGTGCTTTTCAGAGCTCGCCATCGCGAACGCTGGGAATCCGTTCTTAGCTTGTCTAGCTCTTTCTGTATGTTATCAGCGGCGCTTATCACATCTTTCGCCACTTTCTGTAGTTGCTGCTCATGCTGCTGATCTGATGGTGTGGTGGTCAAGCCGGTTTGCTTCAGGCTGTTGACAGCCTTACGCAGCCTCGCACAATAAGACTCTACATCTTTGTCCGGGGAACTGCCCCTGTAGAGATCTTTGCATAACTTCGCAGCTGACAATGAGAACTGGACCGTCTGCATGATGTTGCATGCCAACGAGAAAGCTGCGACGCCTTCCATACCGCAAGGCTGAAGGCCCTCATCGACCAACGTAACGAGGCTGGATGTTGGTGGAATCGAGACAGTCGTCTCTCTTGAGGCGCCCGTGAGTATGAGGAGGTTGAGAGGTGTTGATCCAGGTGCGATCAACGTCGAAGTCAGAGGAAGTCACCAGAGCGTCTACGTCGGACAAGGCTTTGAAGTGAGAGGCAACAGCCCACGTGCTCCATGCAAGCGAGCAAGATTGGAATAGCCTCTTCAGCTGAATGCGTGCCCCTCATGCCGCAAAACGTCTCCAGTTCCCAAGATTTTACCGCAGTCTTGAAATCTCCTTGTACCCAGGCCCATCCCCTCTCGTCCACTGATCCCCAAACGAGTAACAAGCTTTTACAATCCCGCATTGCAAAGACAACCTGTATCGCCAGGTTTAAGTCGCAGTAGGAAAAGTTGCACTTCCACCATACAACAGCGCGGAAACGTGTCCTTCTTTCGCATCACGCGGCCACCATGCCACTTTCGCCCATCGTGAAAGTAATGCGCCTACCTTTACATTTTAGAGCCATCTGATGGTGCAGGCGGAGCGATAGAATCATGCAGATCACCCATTTATTGGGTCAGGTTCGATATCCAAGGATCTGACACGGCGAGGGAGGGGGACCAGAGTGCGTACCAGTCAGCTTCGCATTGGTCTTGAAACATTGCTAGTAATCTTTTGTAAAAGATCCTGTCATTCGATTTCCCAATCCTGGCTTGGAGTCGTCGTTGTAGGTAAACCACACCGCCGATGGGCAAGTTATCAGGATCGAGATCGAACTGTGACACCAGGCGTCTTCCTCTATTGGAGAAGAGGAGACTTGACGTAACGGACGTTACCTTGACATATAATTGTCTAGCTAGTTCGTGTTAGTGCTACATTCATTGAATGGCATCAAGACTGTAAGTTGGAAGTGTAAGAGGTGACCACGTAAAGGAAGTGGTTTCTCGGTGGTCTTCAGCTTATCGATTGAGTATCGATTCTGCTTTCCCACCGGACATAGCTGCTCGAAGCCTAGCAGCGCGAGTCGCGACTGTACACTCGCGAGGACGTGTATAGCTAGGTAGTTTCGCGTGAGTATCCCTTGGGATTTGGGAAGGGTAGGCGTTATGTAAGCCGAGAGTTACCCGACGCTGGGGCTGGGAACGTCATCTCCGTCGGGTGCTCAAGGCCGCCGCAAGTCAATCGACTCGATGGCTTCCACGACCCGCTCCCAATCCTAGATGGAGGTCCGGCGCGACCCAAGATCTTTTCTGTTCTTTATCATCCTCCTCCTCATCATAAACTCCCCAGAGCCACAGTCGCAGAACTTCCACACACGATCGCAGTACGACGATGTTCTCGACCATGAGTGGGATGAGCTTGGAATTCTGAACAGAACGCGCTATGGCGACTTCGATGCCGGCAAGGACAAATGGCTGAATATATCGGGGCTCAGGGAACAGGATAGGTTCGCTTGGGACCTCCTGGGCCCAGTTCAGCAACGCGCTACAGAGCAGGTAAAGGGCTTGCTTGGGACGACAGCCGATGCTTTCCTCGACGGCACTACTGACGACACTGGACAATTTCCTATCTATCGCAATGTCTCCGGCTACGTGCAGGGGGAGTGGGTGCGATCATCCTTGGGACGAGTGCGGAAACCCTCCGATCTGAATACCACCGCTATCCCTGAGAACACGCCGTTTCCCGTTTTCGAGTACGACAGGAACTTGACAGGATCCGGAGGCAGGTTGCGCATTCATATCACGGAATTGGAGGGCCGCATGCAGACGGATGAGAACAGAACGGTTTCGGAGATCACAGCTCGCGTTATCATTGGCGATAGAGGCTCCATTGGGGGCAATTGGTGGGAGTTCGTTCTGAACGGTGTGCACTTCCCGCAATTTGGTGGTAGTGTACTGACTACTACGAGCGAGAGGTAAGGTTCAGGGAGACCTCAAATGCTGTCGACCTGCGCTGACCCTCTCATCACTACAGATTCGCCGGCATATTCGCCCTTCCTCATCTCCAGCTTTCTCCGCGTCTATACTCCGCGTCGCAAGAGCTGCTAAACCGGACGATACAGGAGACCATAGAACGTCAGACGAACAGAGTGTATCCGATCTGGAACCCTTGGAGTTCGGCGGTCGATGGTACAAGCGAGGGCATGCTGACCAACCCACACTGCGAATTCGTGCTTTTCCTTCAAGAACACCCTGTTCAATTTCAAGCCCGGAAAGAACAACAAACGCTCCCTGATGATATTGACATGAACTGGCTGGAGCACGAACTGCGATTCCCCACAGGTTCATCACTTCCGCCGCATTCATCTTTATCCATGTCCATGGTCGGCTTCTCTCCTGATTGCGGGTTCGTCGTCGAATCGAAGGGACCTCCTAACTACCCTCCATCAGAGTACGTTCATCTGGTTGGATCGAAGACTGAAGAGTTCAACGACCGAGCGAGACACGGCATCGTAGCATTTGCCATCACCTTGTTTGCGCAACTCTTGTTCCTCATCAAGCAGATGAAAGAGACTGCTACACCATCGACTCGCAACCGTGTCAGCTTCTATACAATCGCCATGCTTGCTGTCGGGGACGGCTTCGGTTTCTTGGCCCTTGTCTTCTTGCACATCTTTATTGGGACGTCCCAGTTAGCTCTGTATACTACAGCATTCCTATCACTGTTTTCTGTTGTATTTGAACTTCGGTTTTTGATGGACATATGGACCGTACAGGCTACGGAGCAGATACGTCAGGAACGCCAGCAAGCGTCAAGCGCAACACAGGCAACAACGCCCACGCCAAATCAAGCATCGCCTCCTACAGCGTCGTCACCTACGTCTGCACCCGCTGAGCTTCCTCTCCCGGTTACCGCAGCTCGACCAGTGGATACCACACCTATTATCATCGCCCCTGATCAGGACGATCCTCCAGAGCCTACTACCCCAACCCCCGGTGGCACTCCCACGGCCACGACTCCTGCTCGAGCCGAGCTAGGATCGCTATATAGTCGCTATTGCCTTTTGCTGATCGGCATCTTCTTCATCACTCTGCAGTTCACGACCGTTCGTTCCACAGCCCGGGCCTTCTATTTCAATACCCTGTGTTTTCTTTACCTCTCCTTCTGGTGCCCTCAGATCTACAGGAACATTATGCGGAACTGCCGAAAGGCTCTTCGTTGGGACTTTGTGCTTGGGCAAAGCTTGGTCCGCCTGGTACCGATCACATACTTTTACGCTGTATCAAACAATGTTCTCTTCTCTCAGACTGACGTGCGAGCGCTCACGGTACTCGCAGGCTGGGTATGGGTACAGATTCTTGCACTGGTCAGTCAAGACATCCTGGGCTCCCGCTTCTTCATCCGCGAAGGTTGGGCGCCGCCAGCATACGACTACCACCCGCTCCTCCGTGAAGACGAAGAAGGTGCCACCATGCCCATCGGGTCTGCACAAGCACCGGACGACGATGACCCAATGTCGATGAGCAAGGCCGGTGAGTCAAAAGGAAAGGGAAAGAAAGTCTTCGATTGCAGTATCTGCACCCAGGACATCGAAGTCCCTGTGATAGCAAGTGGTGCGTCTAGCGAGAACGCGCCGGGAATGAGTGGTATGATCTTGCAGAGACGGACGTACATGGTCACGCCGTGTCGGCACATATTTCACACGCCATGTTTAGAGGGCTGGATGAGGTATAGACTGCAGTGTCCGAACTGTCGAGAGATCCTGCCACCGTTATAAATATACATCCATAGCACCTACGAATATACTACATGACGTATAATCCAGCCCTTTGATATGAAGTGAGAATGAAGGAGAATGAGCGAATGTCAGGCGAATGCTTTCGTAATATGTTCGGCCAAATATACATCAAACCATGGATATCAGCGTCGTTTTGGTACCTCTTGCTGTGCGATGGACTGTATCGTGAGATCTATCCATCTGAGCTGGTTTGCTTGCAGCTTGTAAATCACGAGAACGACTGAGTATGCCGACCATCAGCATCCCAAGGGCACCATGCTCTTCGTATAGGGTGTGGAGTGAGGCGTCGTCGTAGTGGCGTGTGTTACATCAGCGTTCTATTTTCAGATGAAAGAGACCCACTTGAGCAAGCAGGGAAGCGCAGCCACTAGCCACCGCCACACATCATGACCCTTTCCAGCTTCGCGTGTTCTCGTTCCCCTGCGTGCCTTTTGCCGGCCTTGCAGCGGGCGCTGCAATTACCTTTCAAAGGCGACCGGCATTTATCATGCCCTGATGGCCATGACCTCACGCCGCTCGGGTAATAGTAGGAAGCAGCGATCGTCGACCAGCAGTGTTTCAGGCGGGCCAACCCCGGCGATGGCTGCGGGAGCTATGCTGATTGGCGCGTGCCAGCTGGGGGTGACAGGCCACAGGGCTGTGCGTAGCATCTTGGACGTGGAGTCGCATACGCAAACTCACAGCCTCCCGAGGTCTTTGCATCTCCATCTGCTTTGCACATAGCCAGGAGATCGGATACGAGTGACGAAGCGTGACACGGCCACGTACTTAACCGCGCAGAGCCCTTTGACCCTTTCACTCCTCTTCTCGCGTGCTGAGACATTCACTCCGCTCTCCCAGCTCGACAGTCGCTCGCTAGCGTAACTGGAACTGCATCTCAGCTGCGCCGTGGACACGCAGCACGACTTTCACGGCCTTCCTGCCTTCCTTCTACGGACGTGTTTCTCCATACATTACTTCCGCGCCGTGTGCGACTTGCACAACACGCCCAAGCGCCTACCATGGCCGCCAACGACTACTACGACACTTCGTACAAAGACACACACCACAATGCGCCTCTACCACACGCCCCGACAAACCAGTCCGCACAGTCGATATCGCCGGTGACGAGCCCGTTTGACGACCAGCATCGCTACGAGTACCCGGGTACATCGTCACAGAACCTCACTCAGCATTCACAGCCGATGGGCTACGACGACACATCATATCACGGCCCGACGAGCGGCCGGTACGACACTCCAGGACATCGGCCTGGCGACCCTTTCACGGACCAGAACGCCATTCCGTTGCAGAATCAGGGAAAGATGGGAGGGAGTCAGACAGGCTACAATGCAGATCCGGAGGGGAGGATGTATCCGCAGCCCATGTATGTGGCGCCGGCCGAGAAGAGACGGAGAGACGGGTGGTTCAAGGGGAGAATAACGTGGGTGTGTTATATCTTGACATTGGCGCAAATCTCTGTCTTCATAGGGGAGATTATAAGGAATAGTACGTGGGAGTACCAACCTGGCCTGCGGGCTTTGCTAACAATGTGCAGGCATCCTTACCGGCTCACCCATCGAGATCCACCCACAGTTCAACATTATGATCGGCCCCTCGCCCTTCGTCATGATCAACTTCGGCGCCCGATACCCGCCTTGCATGCACAATATCGTAGGCGTAACCGACAACTCCAGCATGCCCTGGGCCTGCCCCAACAACACCGCTAGCACGCTCAACTATACCGCAGAAGGAGCCTCGGTCAACATATGCTCCCTACAAGAAGCATGCGGCAGCAGCAGCGTGCCCGCTTCCCCAAGCGAAACGAACCAGCCAAACCAATGGTGGCGCTTTATCGTGCCTATATTCATGCACGCAGGGCTCATCCACATCGGCTTCAACATGCTCCTCCAACTAACGCTAGGTCGGGACATGGAAAAAGAGATCGGTCCCCTCCGCTTCGCCCTCGTCTACTTCTCCTCCGGCATTTTCGGCTTCGTGCTCGGCGGCAACTACGCAGCGCCCGGCATCGCATCCACAGGCGCCTCCGGGTCACTCTTCGGCATCCTAGCCCTCGTCCTCCTCGACCTGCTCTACAACTGGAACACGCGCCGCTCCCCCGTCAAAGACCTGCTGTTCCTCCTCCTCGACTTCGCAATCGCCTTCGTCCTCGGCCTGCTACCCGGCCTCGACAATTTCAGCCATATCGGCGGCTTCCTGATGGGCATCGTCCTAGGTATCTGCCTCCTGCACTCGCCGGCGCGTCTCCGCGAGCGCATCGGCGTCGATGAGCCGCCGTATTCGGCTGTGACTGGTCAACCCGAAAACTCGGGTCCGCCGGCCCTCGCCAAGTTCGCAAAACAACCAGTCGGTTTCTTCAAGGGGCGGAAGCCGCTGTGGTGGGCGTGGTGGTTTGTCAGGGTCGGTGCGCTGGTGGCTGTGTTCATTGGGTTTATATTGCTGCTGAAGAACTTTTACGTCTGGAAGAATCAGTGCAGCTGGTGTAAGCATCTGACTTGTTTGGTAAGTCTTGACGTTCCTGTCCTGTTGCAGATGTGGGTTTGGGACTAACGAAATATGCAGCCTGTGAAGGGATGGTGCGACATCGGTCAGTTCAATGTCGCGGGATCGAACGGCACGAGCAAGGTCAAGATGGCGAGGGATTTGCTGGAGTTGAGCTTGAAAGGCGCTATGTAAGACTTGTGTATGTTTGGGGAGAAGGGGATACTTCTCGATGCGTAATCTGAGCTCGTCAGTGCGGAGAAAGAGGAGGAAGAAGAGTGCTCAAATTCTCACACAGCTGAATCCAGGGCCAAGTGTCTGATGAAGATGATTGCGAGCTCTTGACAAACGCTACTCACGGACGGGGATGTGGTATCGGGTCCGTCACTCAGCCTAGTAGAATGCACAGGCAGGTGAGTATGGACGAGGGTTGAAGAGAACATTTTGAAAGAGACAGTTTCTGCTCACGATGATATGAAAAGGGTCGATTGCAGAATTATCATATAGCCTATCCTGGCCCAACCTAGCTAATTAATTTACACGCCTGAGATGTCGTTCTCGAAGATTGGAGGACCGAGAGACTACCGCCATTGCTGTTGTGATGCAGAAGTACACGGGTTGGTGCTGATTCATGCAGAAAGTAAAGGTTCTCAAAAGCCGCCGTCGTCCTTGGGAAGTGGTGAGAATGGGGAGGCAATACCGCTTGTTCCAAATTCTGATTAACGCCAGCATACCATTGGGGGTTTTTGCAAATGGAAGAAAGGAAAATTCGGGCTGCCAATTTTGTTGGACAAGGAAAGTAAAGATAGGGAAAGTGGAATGAAGGTAGAGGGAAGGGAAAGCAAAGAAAAACTGATGACTGTTGACCGTAATGGACCATGCAGTCGCCATGTTTTTGCAGCATGGGATCCGGCTTTCCGCCTGCTCTCCGAACCAGGAGAGATCAACGCCCTCCACTTGTCTAGTGAAGTTATGTGCGCCGGCTTCACTCTCAAGCCCACCACCCAGCGACATCTAGTAATTCTTGTGGTTTTCGATGGCCGCCCGGGCAGCGGCGTTTAGGTCATGGTCTATCGTGATCACCTCCTGAAGATCAGGCTGCTTCCAATCCACCGGCTTGGTCACAGAGTATTGATGATACGTCGCAACGGGGGCCCTATACCGCTCGATCCTACCGGTCTCCGGGTTCCAGACCTCGACTGCCGGATTGTGCTTATGATCTGGGCGGATCTTCTCTTCGACACCAAGGAAGCCTCCCGTCAACTTGTCCAAGAACGTGCCGTAGTCGTCTGCCTCGTGAATCTTGCACTTGCGCTTGATACGGTTCTCACAGTGAGACACCAGAGCCGTGACTGAGGTGAAGTGGTTGCAGCAGCCTGGACATTGCATCCTTCTGATCTTGTGGTCCCTGTCGATGTGTCTACTCAGGTCGGCTGGTATACTGAAATTCTGCCTATTGACCTTTGTTAGCAGTTGAATCTTGTACCGCAGCATGTGAACTCACTCGCAAACGAAGGGACAGTAGTATCGCTGAATGACGGAGTCATAGAATCGCTCAGCAACGTAATCGGAACTTGTCGGGTCCCAGAATCGTGTATTCAGAATATTAACGCCGTGCTGTCCCTCCACCGTACGATCGTGCTGTTCGACCGACCACTCACTAGGGGCTGGGTTTCGTTTGGCTGCGGGGAACAGAGACTTCGCCGAGCCTCTCTGCCAGGTTGAGCGCACAGAAGAGATTGTGGGTGCACCTAGTGTGCTGGATGCTGCGATGGACTCGGTGTCTTCAGTCAGGGTGACACCTCCGAGTTTGCAGGCAAGATCCGAAACTTCAGCCACCTTGGACTTAGACTGCGAAGGTAGTAGCGGGTAGGGGTCAGAGTTGCCATAGAGACCTTTCGGTACTTCCGTGGCTTTAGGCTTCAGGGCTGCGAAGTCAACCTCCTTGATGGCTTCATCGTCATCTAACAGGTTAACGCCGCCCTCATCTGCGTCGTCCACGGTTGCATCGAACTTGGAGATCTTCTGCATAAACCGATCGTAGTTCACGCCACCCTTCAGAAGCTCGGTGACCAGGTGTTTATGGACGATGTGGCTCTGGAACATCTGGGGCGTGATCACCTGACAGTGTCCGAACTCAAGATGCTCGCAGAGGAGGGATGCGCGGTAGAATTCATGCTTGCATCCGAGGCAAGGAAGCCTCTGGTCGATCTTATGGGTCTGGAATTGTCAGCAGTGCGCATGTCACCGTTAGGCGCGACGTACCATCTCAATGTGCCTCGTCAGTCCAGATGTAGTCTTGAACTCCTCACCGCAAACACGGCAGGCTTTCTGATGGTTATCCGGGCGAAAAGCCTTGTGCTCTGCGAGCGCTTCGCAATCCTCAAAGTCTTCATCGCATTTGTGGCAGTAGTCATGGAGTTCAGTGTTCCTCTTGTGCTTCTTCATCTGCGCTTCAGTCTCGAAAGAAGCCATGCAATCCGGATAGGTACACCTGACGCGCCTGCCTGGTTGCATTGTCGCGGACATCGTGACGACAGCCCTAAGATATTCTTGGCGGGTGACTACAGATGTCTGCAAGGACGAGCGCAAATCGATAGGCAATTTGTGGTGTGAGGTGAGAGAGCGCCTGCGCGGACAGCGGCTATTGGAGACCGTTCCAAATCGCAGCTGCAGAATGAGAGACTGCAAACAAGATAGTAGGCCCCAAGCACTCGCTGCAGAGGGAGCGAGTTATCGGAAGGAATGGCAATTGGCAAAGTTGGTGGAGAATGTAGTGGGGGTGGAGGAGAGAAGAGGGAACCGACTCTGTTTATCTAGCCGACAAACAGGCAGATGCGAAGAGCCGGTGAAATAGGCAGTGAGGTACTTGAACAATTGCTCGGTGTGGAGAGGTGAAGGAGAACGGCGGTGAAAAGAGGCAAGAGCTACTCACTGTGAGCGGACTCGGCAATGTACACCACTCAACGATGGCAGACGAATCCGCAATGGTTGATTGGCGTACGTTATTATATCCCGGGGCCGCAGGGAGGGTTTTGCAGATATCGAGATACACTCAGACATTAGCAGGTCATGACACAGAGTCAAAGGATATTTCATTGAATTCTATTAGGCTACCTAGATAGCTATAATGTTCGCCGTGAATCAATTAGAATCGGGAATACGGCAACCTGCGAACGACTTTAGTTTATTTAAGGTAGAGTGAAGTCATGCGTACCATTTGCCGCGCAGCGTGATAACAGCCCATTCGCCCTTGTCATCGGTCTCCTTCTCTACCTTTGTGGAGAAGCTAATGGCGCTCATTATCCCATCACCAAACTTCTCATTCAACACCGCCTTGTATGCATAGCCATAATTCTGGACGATCTCGTACAGACGATATATTAGCGGCTCTTTGGGCGGCATGTCGATTGTCCTGCCCCGGTCTGGGAATCCTCCCAATTGCGACTCGAGCAGTTCGGCGGGAATGTCCAAGACCTGCGAGAGCTTCTTGATGTCTTCGGGCGAAGCCCGAGCTTGGCCGTAGAACATGGCGGCTATTGCGACCTCATCACGGCCTACTTCTTTCGCAATAGTCTCGAAGCTGAGGTTCTTCTTCTTCTTGGCCTCGAACAGCGTTGGGGAAGATGCTGGGAGGCGAGGGATGAGCGACGTCTACGCAAATTAATCAACTGCACCACTCAAATGTTACACAAGCTCCTTACATCCAGAGTCGCAATAGGATTGCTTGCCATCTTGGACGGGTGAAAGCGACGTGAAGCTGTGAAGGTCGGGCGGAGAAGCGAGGAGGTGACTGGGACAACGGCACGAGATGCGATTCTACTCGAGAGCGCGAAGGTAGAAGCTGCAGACATGGTTACAAGCGACGGCAAGTACTTATACGTCTGTGTTAGTAGGCAACTGGAGGAGTTCGCGTGCGGGGAGGCCCCGAATGAAATCCGAATACCCTTTTGTATATGTCATGCTTAGGGCTCGATCTACGTCACTGTAGACCGGCAAATTGCCGACGGCACGCGGAACCATCCTTCGATTATCTGGATCTACTTTGCATGTCTGGTTGTGTTTGTTCTTCTCCGCGGCAAGCCATAGAGCTCGGGCTCGGGACATGACAGCTACTTCTGCACGATCCAGAGGTGCGGAAGCGGGGTAGATCGAGGGGCAATTGGGAGCTTCGGCGCATGGCGTAACACGATGCCTAAATAAAACAATCCTGGAAGCAGGCACGAACACGATCCAGATCAGGTGTCATGCTGCGCGTTTGAAGCAATTGAAGCTCCAGGCAGGACCTCTGCCCTGATTGCATGATGTGTACAGGGGTCTGAGGCATGACGAACGCGGGGCGGCTGATCGTCTTCAGCTCCAGCTGCAGTGCAATCTATAGCTGCTTTCTCCAGGAAACCCTCTTTCTTGCAGGTTCACGGCCAGAGCTGTTGACATGTCTTACAACCGGCGCGACGACGACCTGGCGTACGGAGAGTACCACGGGCAGGGTCAAGGCGAAGAGGGCGCTGAGGGCGAGCGTGGATTCATAGGAGATGTTGGAAAACGCCTCTTCCACGGCCAGGTTAGTTAGTTCCTGTTTTCTAGTGTCGGACGCCTGTCTCGCCTACAAGCGGCCAAGCTGTGATCCGTTTGAGGGTCCTTTTTGACTTACCGCGACCCATTGACGTTTCTCTTTTGTACTCTCACACCGCAGCTTCTCCTTCAACACAAGTACCCCACCCTCGAGTCCTTCAGTCACTGCACCCGACCTTCAACCTAACCTAACCGACTCGCAGGGCCAGTCCCAAGGGTCCTCCTCTAACGCCGGCGGCATGTCGTTCCTCTTCGATAAAGTACACAAAGCTGTCCACGAAATCGGCTCCGATATCAAGGATAAGATCGCAGGCAAAGACGAGCAGCAACAGCAGGGACAGTCCCAGCAGGCTGGTTATTCAGGCCAACAGACCGCTCCGCAGCCTGGCCAGGAATATCACAATCAACACCGCTTCTTGAGCTTTGCTCCAGAGCGACATGGCAACGACATTAAGTGGTTTGTGGACGGATGCGGGTACATGTGGGCCGTGAGCATTGCCCTCGAGCGTGCCCGAGAGTCCATTTGGATTCTCGATTGGTGGCTGTCCCCAGAACTGTACCTTCGCCGCCCGCCTGCCAAGTTCCAGCAGTATCGACTCGATCGCATGCTGCAAGCTGCCGCTGAGCGTGGAGTCAAAGTGAACATCATTGTCTACAAGGAGGTAACCCAAGCTCTGACCCGTAAGTTACTGAATCCAACCTTGCCCGACTACCTCCACTCTCTCCTTCCCCATACCACAGATCGCTTCACCAAGGCCCTCACTCGAGTGGGCCTGGATGTCGTCTTCAAGTCTCTCGAGGAATGGGAAAAGACGGACCCACTAATTGCTCCTCCAATCACAGTTTCTTCCTCCCACACGAAGCATCACTTGGAAGATCTCCACCCCAACATTGCGGTATTTCGCCATCCTGATCATCTGCCGGATGCAAAGGTCCTCCAATCATCGTTTCTCTCTTCGTTGCAGAACATGTCCTTCAGCCCAGCTAAACTCGCCGCACTGGGTGGAGACGGCTTGAAGGCTATCTATGGAGCAAACGGCGATACGGTTTTGTACTGGGCGCATCACGAAAAGCTTTGTCTCGTAGACGGAGAGACCGCTTTCATGGGTGGCTTGGATCTCTGTTATGGACGTTGGGATACCAATCAGCACCCCATTGCCGACGCTCATCCCGGAGACCTCGACCGGATCGTCTTCCCTGGTCAAGACTTTAACAATGCTCGGATAATGGGTAAGTCACCAGCTCTCGCTCTGAACAGTCAGCTGATGTGATGGTAGATTTCTCGGATGTCAACAACTGGGAGAATAACAAACTTGACAGAACTCAGAGCTCTCGCATGGGCTGGTCTGATATCTCTCTTTCTCTGGCTGGACCGGTAGTGCAGGATCTGCGCACTCATTTCACCCAACGCTGGAACTTTATCTACGACGAGAAGTACGGCAAAAAAGATACTAGGTACTCGCGTCTTCCAGATACAGCGAGCGGAGCACAGCAAGGTGGCGTCTATCCCCCACCTCCTACACAGCAACGCGGATTTGAAGGGGAAGACGAAAGCGAGCGCGGATTTGAGGCTGGAGAAGGAGAGCGTGGTTTTGGTCCTGACGAAGAGGACGGTCAAGAGGGTGAGCGCGGCCTGTTCGGACGTGGAGGTGGTGGCGGATTCCGCGAGAAGATCTACTCCAAGGTCAACGAAGGCTACCAGCAGATGGAGCATCGACACGAGCAGGGTCAACACCGACCTCAGCAATCACATGCAGAGCATGGATCGCAACGAGGCGACGTCGAGTGCCAGATTGCCCGCAGCGTCTCTAAATGGAGCCACAACGTTTCCACAGAGGTCGGTCTTCTTCCATTTCTATCTTCTTCTCCGTACTGACTAGAGCAGCACTCAATCCAAAATGCCTACTGCGAGGTAATCAAAAACAGCAAGCATTTTGTATACATTGAGAATCAGTTTTTCATAACTGCCACAGTGTAAGTTAGATGACCGCTCGGAGTGGATACAGCACTGACTAGCAAAGCGACGAGCAAAAACCTGTGAAGAACAAGATTGGCGCCGCCATTGTGGAGCGCATTCTCCGAGCTGCTCGAAATGGCGAAAGGTACAAGATGATGGTCATGATGCCATCTGTACCCGCTTTCGCTGGTGACCTGAAGAGTGACGATGCACTCGGAACTCGTGCAATCATGGAATTCCAATACGATTCGATCAATCGAGGCGGCCATTCAATTTACGAAACGATTGCCAAGGCTGGTTTCAATCCTATGGATTATATAAGGTTCTATAACCTCCGCAGCTACGACAGAATCAATGCCAGCGGCGCCATGCGTGCTGCTGAGCAACAGAGCGGAGTCTCATACCAGCAGGCCAGTGAGCAGCGTGGAGCCGAGTACGAGGGTAGCAGAGGCTTTGAAGGAGGCGGGGATCAATATCAAGCATATCGTCCCCCTCCAACAGCGGAGTACGGGGTCTATGAGATGGACGCCGGGTCCGGGCACCCTCAGGGGTATCCTGCACCATACGAGGCGGACGCAGGTTATGGTGGCTCTCACGGCTACAACAGGCCACCAGCCGAACAACAATATCAGCAAGCGGCGGCTAAGATCGGTGGACGTCAGGGGTTAGGGGATGGACGCTGGGACTCCGTCAGCGAGTGCTACATGCTGGGTGGCGAGGACATCCGTAATGTTCCTTGGGAAGGAGGTGCCATGAACGAGATTGACGCTTTTGTGAGCGAAGAGCTCTACATTCACAGCAAGGTGCGTTTCGGCTGTTTCGTCATATTTCTCACCACTAATTGCTTCTAGCTCTTGATTGCTGATGATCAAACCGTCATCTGCGGCTCTGCCAACCTCAACGATCGCTCTCAGTTGGGCGATCACGATTCAGAGATTGCTATCATCATCCAAGACCCGCAGAGCATCGACTCGTACATGGATGGACGCCAGTGGCGAGCGTCTAAATTTGCCGCTTCTCTTCGGAGGCAAATTTTCCGCAAACACCTCGGACTGCTCAAGCCCCAGGCCATGGACCACCCCGATCAAAATTTTGAACCCATCGGTGTGCAAAATGTCTATGATTGGAATTCTGAAGAGGATCGCCAAGTGATTGACCCGGCCTCTGACGAATTCCAGAACCTCTGGAACTGGCGTGCGAAGACTAATACCGACGCTTTTGGAAAGGTGTTCCATCCTGTCCCGTACGATGGCGTGAGGTCATGGAAGCAGTACGACGAGTACTATGAGCGGTTCTTCCATCAGGAAGAGGGCAACAAGGAGAAGAAGCAGCCTAGTCTGTACAAGTGGGGTCACGTTGTCGCTGAAAACTTCGGGCAAGGCGAACAAGGTGTGCGGGAGGTCAAAGAGGAACTCAGCAAGATTAAAGGCACTCTTGTGGAAATGGTAAGTTCACATGTTTTAGCCTTTGGATATCCACTAATCGGTTTACAGTCTCTACTATTCTTGAAGGATGAGGATATGGCCAAGGAGGGGGTGGGCTTGAATGCTTTCACTGAAGAAGTCTATACTTGAGATACTACCGCGACTTTTCTATTGCAGACGATGAGAGTGGATGATTATTTGGACATACCCAAAGGGAACTCCATGAAAGATCTACTGGACTAGATAAAATGGCAGGTTTCCACGACCACGGCTAAAATCGTGCAGACCGCCGATTGACTGATGGAACCCCTCTTTGACACCGTATGAATGTTCCCGAAGCCCCAATCAAGGAAAGGAAGGAGAAGGTTCGCTACCTGGGCATACCTCAGGTATCTCCACCACTGAATTCACTACGTGCCAACATTATCCCTTCTCCAGGTATCTCAATACCTACACTCCGCAAACCGCCCCTCAAACCAAGCCACAGCCTGCTCTTCCGCCCGCACACTCCTCTCCCTCTCCTTCTCATCATCCTCACTCCCCTTTATAGCAAACCCGTGTTTCGCACCCTCGTACCTGACAACTTCATGCACGCCCTCGCCCTTTTCCGTCTTGGCCTTCAGAATCGCTTCAGCCTTGTCAGCCTGCTCTATGAAGAACAAGTTGTCGAGAGTGCCCGCTGCGATGCTTGTCGGCTTCACGACCTTTTCGATGTCGGCGGGGAAGTCGAGTTCAGAGGGATGCGCGGTGTATGTTGCGTCGACGAGCTCGGGGTTGGTGTTGTGCGAGAGGATGGTGGTCCGTTTTCCGCCCTGGAGGAGGAGCGTGAGTTAGACATATGGTTCATGGCTTGGGGGAAGAGAGGTGGGACAGAGTTCAACTCACCCAACAGAATCCCGCAACGCCGATCGGTAGACGCTGAGCCTCGTTCTTTCGCAGCGCATGGAGAAAATCGAAGATGCGTGGCCGCATGACGGCATCGCGGGCGTAGAACTTGAAGGGCATAAAGAAAGAGAGCACTTTCATCAGGTGCCAGGCTTTGGTGGCTCCGCTTCCATCGAGGGCGTCAAGGGAGGCGAGGAGGGAGGTTGGTGCGGCGTGGCCTGGATAAGATTCAGCATGAGCTTGTGGATACTTAGGATGAGGAGGAAAGTGAAGGGTTTGGGACAGGTCGAGTTGGATTAAGAGAGAATATATTGGGAAGAGGAGTTATACCGTCCATGAACTCGGGCAGATAGACTGTCCATCTTCCCTTCGCCGCGTAACGATCCGCCAGCAACCTTGTGTTCGGCATCGTCCAACCAAAAATGTCTGGAAAGATGACGACAATGCCTTTTGGAGGAGGGCCAGCGTTGGGTTCGGCGACGTAACAGTCGAGGCCATGAACTTTCCTGACATTGCCCTGTGGGGTCCCGGCATGGAGTGACCCTGTTGCACAGCACTGACCGACCATGTTGATGGTATCTTCTTAGGGAACTTATAGGTCAAGATGAAGAATGAAGGGAAGGTGAAAGCTTGGATCAAGAAGTCTCTGGTAGATATGTGTATCAAGGGAGACTTGAGCAGAATCTTATATAGTGCACATGTAGCTGAATGTTAATACATTAACATGTTGACTTGGACAAGGCTTCGGCCGTATTGGTATTTAGTGGTTTACCTTCGCCGTCTTCAAGCTTACGGACGTAGTCAGTCTTCGAAAACGTTTTCCTATCTTCTGAAGTACCTACTGTCCTAGAATCCAAATTCTAGATATTATTAACCCTAGTTTGCAAACATCCTTGGCCCAGGTTCAGCCACATGTGTACAATTGGAACACATTCAACATTATCTTACCTACATGTTCATACATCGCCTGACGCTAACCATACCAGGAAAGCTAAACGAGACGCTTCCACTTGTTAGGCTCCATAGACGCTGTGACGCTCACGTTGTCATCTATCCAAAACGGTAATCGCTTCGTTTGCGGACCTGGCCGAAGCATTTCAAATGCATGGTTACAGTACGGAGGACCTGCAGGTAGTTGTAGTGTAGACGTCTACGTGATGGGAGCGGAATGACACAGCCACCGAGCCACCGCCAATGCTTATCTTCCACTTCCTTCTGGGGCTCAAAGGCCAATGAAGCGAACATCGACCTAGTCATCAGTTTGGCGCTACCAATTGAGACATGTTGGAGGTTGGCTCGGAGGTAGGGAACCTCAAGCTCGCATGGTGCGAACACGACAATCGTGCCCCGCATTGCGAAATCTGAACCCTTTTTGATCGCAACTACTTCTTGGACCCTGGATGACTTACCTAGGTTTGACATACAACATTAGAGATATCGATGAATCCGACCTGGTACATGGCTGACACACAAGCCACCTAATTAGTCATCGACAGCTTCACCCCGTTACCCTATCTTCCTTTCCTTGCATGTGCTCTATTCAACGCCACAAGCCAGAATCGTGGTAACGAGCGAAGTGTTGGCCTAAAATGGTACATGACGCAGCTCGCCCTCTAGTCCCCCAACTGACCGATACGCGCGTAGGTGCACGCCGAATCTTCGACGTTCGCCCAAGGACTGTCGAAAAAGGAAGTCTATGCCCAGATACTGGAGCAAGCGAAAGAGCTGTTTGACGGGCAGAGAAACTGGGTACACAGGCTACTATACCTATCTCCTACATTTATTCGACTGACGTTCTCCAGGTGTGGTACGACCCCCGATCCCTAGGCGTGACCAACAGTAAGATACACAGTCGATGACCAACGACTGACTTGATGCACACTCAGCAACCTAGCAAACACATCATCGCTCCTGTACAACGGTCTGCGCTCGCTCCCTTCACCCTCCAACGCAGTGAATTGGGCAGGTTTCTACGTGCTCGACCCCACCAAGTCCCATCAACTCATCCTGGGTTCGTCCAACTTCTCAATTCTGACCACCCTGCCGCCTTCTCTTCTAACACCTCCCTCCTAATCCAGGTCCCTTCCACGGCCAAGTAGCCTGCCAAACCATCGCCTTCGGAAAAGGCGTATGCGGCGCCGCAGCCACCAGCCAAAAAACGCAGCTCGTGAAAGACGTCGAACAGTTCCCAGGCCACATAGCCTGTGACGGAGCGAGCAAGAGCGAGATTGTAGTTCCGATATTGCAGAGCGGAAAGGTGAGCCCCACCACGAGCCCCTCACTGCTGTAGAAGTAGTTATGATTAGTTTGTAGAGCAGAAGCTAACGCGGAAGCAGCTGGTAGCAATAATAGACATCGACTGTGCCGAACTAGAAGGCTTCTCGTCCGAGGATCAAGAGGCATTGGAAGCGTTAGCAGAGCTCATAGCAGCATCATCCGACTTCTAAGTTGGAGATGAACCAGCCACTGAACATCACCGCAACAGCTAGAGTCTTCTGAATAGTGTCGAACGATTAAGACTACGCTCTCATTGCCTTCATACACATCATGATGCCTTTCGCCATGTGAACACCAAAACCGACGAGCGGCGACAAAGCGACAAAAAAACACTTCCGCACGCATAACCCAGGAAGAACAGCCGAAGCCCAAACCATTATCTGGAGTATGCCACGCGCACCCAGAACGCCCCGCCAGAAGACTAGACTGCCACAATATGTACCAAGTGATGGGAGACATGGACAGGTAGGTATAAATGACACCGTGGGAAGGAGGTAAGAGGTCGTGAAGAAGCAGACGGACCCAGTACGCCATCAATGCCGGAGAACACCGACGATGCTAAACGCAATCAAACGTTGTTTGGCTTGCAATGCTATGACTTTGGCCGCATGATAGAAGCGTTGCCGACACTTCCGACACGCCCGCTTGTCTTCCTCACGCCGTTCTTGTTCTCTGTGCTCCGGCGTGAAGGACTTGCGCGTATCTTTCCTACGCTGATGTCACCTCGTCCGCTCCCACTCTTGTCTCGCGCAGGTGTCTTTGGATGAGCTCCAGAGGGGGCAGTGTTCTCAGTATCACTCTCGCCGCTGATTGGCCACGACGTCGTCGAAACGGTCTGTGTCATAGTCGTGATAGCTGAGGTGGTGACTGCCCGGCGCTTGTCCTTCATCTGCGGTGATCGGGAAGCGGATCTGCGTTTGATCATCAGAGCTCGCAGATGGTACTCCTCATCGCTCTCCCCATCCATGCGGGTTATTTCGCTGATAATTTGCTCAAAAGGCTCGTTCTCGTGGATACGAAGCGGCGATTGCCTGACCGAGCCGCCGCCATACAGCTTGCTAGTCTTGCGTGGCTGTCCCGGTGTTGGAGCTGGCAAATTGTCTTCCTGGACACCGATCGTCGTGCCAGCGTTGCTTCGGTCGTTCGACTCGATTTCACCGAGCGCGGAACGCTTCGAGGTACCGTTTGGAGGTGTGAAAGTCTGGCCGTTGCTTGCGAGACGTTGCTTGTGCGAGGGTCTAGTAGGAGTCGATGGCATCGCCTCATACTTCGCTTTCATACTGTCCTCAAAGAACCACTCGCGGAAGGTACCCTGATTGAGATGTAGCCAGTGCTGCTGTGGTCCAACGACCATACCCGGGCGCATGAATCGCATAAAGGCAATGATTTCGTTCGCAGTGAAGCCATGTCTGTAAATCAGATATGCTCCAATGAGACACCCTGTGCGGCCAAGACCAGCCTTGCAGTGTACAGCAATACCGCGCTTCCGCACAGTTATCATCTCGTGAGCCAAGTTGATGAACTGTCGGACAAGCGAAAGCGGTGGGCATGTTCCGTCATCGAAGATCATGTTTAGATGCTGGATACCTAATGCGGTGAAATATGACGACGAGTACAGTTCAGAGTTCAGTCGCACAACCAGCCCAATATTCTTTGCAGAGAAATGTGACAGCACATTCTTGAAAGGCATCGGTAGCGACGAACGCTGGACCTCCGCAATATTCTTCGGAAGCGTCGAATACATGGGCGAGGCCGGGGGTATCACGTGGGTGGGTTTATGCTGGGGAGAGGCAAACGCCAAGAAGTCGGGGGTCACCCAGTTGAAGTCTCCCATATCGACTCGTTCGAACTTCTCGTAGCTGGAGTTGTGAGTAGAGGACGCTTGATCGGGCAGCATGGACTTACTCTTCTAGACAAAAGTCCTTGAGCCCGCACAGTCCCTCCTCCTTTGCCTTCCATACGCCGTATATGATGTCCTGGATGTTGAGCATATAATCAGCTTGGCTGTAGCCCGCATCTCGAAACGGCATGCAAGGTGGATCCATCTGTACGATGGGCGCAAGGGCCAGGTGAGGCGGCCATGACTGGATCAGGACCATGTAGCATGCCAAGATGCAAGCAGCGTTCGCGCGGCCTGAGCAGCTGTCAGCACACAGCACTATAGTAGAGTCAGGCTTCACATACTCCGTGAATCGGCGCTGCTCCAAAAGACAACCCCTCGCTCCTCATTCGCTGGGTCTCCCAGAACATCATGTAGCTGCACCGCGAACCGGTAGAGGTGACCAATGTGCAGCGGCCCGAAGTCGGCGTGGAACGCATTGTACAGCAGACTCTTGTCGATGGTGAAGTAGACCGGCGGGTGGACTTTGGGCCCGGTCGCTACTGTCGGGCCAGGCTGGGCCTTAGCTGATCGCTTGCTTGGGGATCGAGTCTTGGAAGGGTACGGGAACGGGGTACGCTCATCGGGCGGATGCGTGTAGGAGGCAAGGTAGAGGCGATCTAGCGAGACACTGTTAGTGTGCTTGCATGGCAATCGGAAATGGCGTTGCGCTTGCCTTGTATGTACTCTATCACTTGACTGCAGCAATGGCATCATCAGCACCGGTCGCATTGCACTTGAGTCGACAAATCTAGCTTACCCATAGCTGGTCGCGGTCGCAGGCGCAGGAGGCATTGCGACGACACTCAAATGCGCGCACAGATGGGAAGGCGCGACCTCGAGGCTCTATCCACACCGGAGGAAAGACCGACTGGTGCTTATGCAAGTAGAGGCGAGCAGGAGAGACGATTGACGGCAACGGGACAGCGAAAATCTGCGGCGCGGGGTCGGCGGTCGAGAAGAGACACAAGCTGTCGGCCGGGTCGCTCTGCGCTGCTCGACGGTCGGCTGCTCTCCAGTAAAGGATAAAGTAAAGATGCGGGATGTGTGGATGTTAAGAGCTTGAGGGAGTCGAGAGGAAATGATGTTGTCGGTTCCAATGTTTTGGCAACAACAAAGGTTCGTACTAGCCGTATTGGGTATGGTGTTAGGGTACCCGCAGCCAGGGTTTCAAGCCTTTCCCCAACGACGGCACAACAACAACCACTTGCTTTGTTTGGCCAAGCCATCTCTGCTGTCTCGAGGTGAGGCATTCCCTGCACGCTGCGTTGCTATGCTTGTTGTCGAGTCCAGCCACGGTCCAGCACCGACGCTCTCTGTTGCCACCTGTACACACACTGCGTGTACGAGTGAAACAGCCAGGCACGCGACAGCTCTAATCGATCAGACGCTTACTCGATGTAGCCCTAAGTCCATGCCTTCTAGCGGCCGTCAGGCTCTCGTCGTCATTGGTAATTGCACGTCAACTTCTCAGGACACGCCCGTTGTTGGACAATCTCCCAAGCTAACCCATTGGTCCTGACAATAGCAAGCAGAGATGATCAAGAGGGGTAGGAAGGAGGGGTGGCTCAATCGTCCCATAGAGGCGTTTTCAGCTTGGGCAGAATTCAACAGTGTGAAGTTCAATGGCATCCGGATAGGACCAATGCCTGGCCTAGAACATCGAGGGTCAACCGTCATTGCAACGCGAACTCTATCTGGTGGCAAAGAGGACCCTCTAGTCATCGTTCCCAAGGACCTGATCATATCGCGGGACAATGTCGACTTCTTCGCCAAGTCGGATCGGCATCTGAAGCAAGTCCTCGAAGCTGCAGGAGACTTTGGGCGAGTGAGTCGCCCCAAGGAACAGCAACGGACATCGCGACTCACAGTGGTCAGACTCCCCGCGGTGCCATACTCATATTCTTACTACTGCTAGCCACCAATGCGTGTCCTGAGATAGAGAATGTTGGCGTACTCAATCCATTATCAGAATACATCAAGTTCCTGCCGGACGAGTTACTTCCAACGTTTTGGTCTGAAGAGGAACAGGAGCTTTTGACAGGTACAAGCTTGAAACCAGCAATCCGTGCCAAGATGAACAGCCTATTACGCGAGTTCGAACTGCTCCGGACGGCCACTGAGAGTATCACATGGTGTGCAAAATACTGGTGGGATGAAGATGATGGATATCTTACTTTCCAGGATTGGATGCTTGTCGATGCCATGTATCGATCTAGGGCTCTCGATTTTCCAGGAATCGGCGATTGTATGTGTCCTTGTGTGGACATGGCAAACCATGCATCTGGACAGGAGACAGCTGCCTTGTACGAGGCTGATGATGACGGCAACGGCCTGTTACTTCTGCGTGACCAAAAGGACATTTCAGACAGCGGCGAAGTATCTATCACGTAAGACGACCCGGTTGTTGCTATTTCGTCGGTCTTGCAAAGCTCACGGTCATAGGTATGGAGACGAGAAAGGCGCGTGCGAGAACATCTTCTCCTACGGTTTCATCGAAGACAGTGTGACTTCCGCGAGAGCCATATTCTTGGATTTGACCGTTCCTGATGATGATCCCCTGCGGACTGCTAAGCTCGCCATCAACACTGCTGCGCCAGGGTTTCGTATATCCGAGGTTAACGATCGAGTCGATTGGGAGAGTGACTTTATTTGGCTGGTGGTGATAAATGAAGAAGACGGCCTTGACTTCAAACTTAGACAGACTGTGGATGGACAGAGAGATATTCAAGCCTTCTGGAAAGAGCACGAGCTGAACGAGACTTCCATCTTGAAGGACGTTCTCAGCCAGGACCCTTTGTGGGACATATACCAATTACGCGCCATCGTCTTGCTACAGAGCCGTATTGAGGCCCAGCTTGAGACATTGCAAAATTTTGGCAACCCGGCACCTGAAGTATCCGTTGGGGATGTGCGGTACAGACTTGCGGAGCGACTGCGCCACCTAGAGTATGAGACGCTGCAAAAGGCTAGTATTTCTTTCGAAGATCAAGTAAGTACTAGACATCGAGATCGGGGCCTTTGCTCCTCTCGCATGTTCTCCACCTGTCAACAGCATCGATGTTCCTTGCAAGCTGACATTCGTATCTGTACAGAAGGGTGCTCTGATCCAGTCTGAGACTGTGCGACGCTATCTTGGTCTCACAGAAGATATCGATGATGCGGAAGAAGTAGACTTCAGTTGAGGCAGATCCTACCGTCTGCTACGCTTTACCAGAAAGTGACGCCCAAAGACTTGATCGGCCAACATCAACCAAATTGTCTTCTACACGGTGTCTTCAACGCCTATATGTGTGTGGGACCTATGATCAGGCTGACCATATGCCCCACATCCATCCACTGCGTGAGGCAGCCCAACGTGCGGTATGCTGGTAAGCTCGTTTATTTGGGCACAGCATCTTAATCTACAACCACTTCCAACCATTTGCAGCCCTGACAGATTAGGCAACTCGCAAGGACGTCTGACAGGCTTCACGATTACTCTAGAACGATCGAGTCACCCACCAGTTATATCGCAATCCTTCCAAAGGCGTACATCAATTCAGAAATTGTAGATCTGGCGCTTGCGTCGGCAAAAATCAGTGAGACATCCAGCATGCTCAACGTTGCCAAAGATTCACCGCAGATTCAACCCGTTTTCACTTTTTCCAGATGTTGGATGCCAAAGCGCCCTTTCTACTCGGACACAAATGACAAACAATCAGCCGGATCGAACTGGCCGCGACGCCGAAGATGCTCAACGCCTTTTCGCAGATACATGCATGAGAAATCTGCATGCGTAGTCGAAGAGAACGATCGTGGAAGGTCTGATCCAGGCTTGACCGCTGAGCAAGATCCTAGTGTTGCACTGCCAGACGTTGCGACTTGACTGTATTGAGTGGAGTTACCCAGCGAGTGTAGCCGTTGCATTATGGACTCAGCTCGAGCAACCTAAGCGCGAACCAGTGGACAGGGCTCGCATGACCAAAGTACAAGGTCGGCGTCGGTATGCCATGACCAGTCGCTCGTTACCCCCAGTTTCTGGAAGGGCTCGTAGAGTGGCACCAGCCTGGACCCAGTCAATGATATGCCTTAGCGACATCAGGCATGCAATCTAAGTAAGCGTCTCTGTGGCACATAGAGTGGCAGTACGAGAGAGCAGTCACATGGGTTGCAAGCAGGAACAAAAGAGTGATCTCTTGGCAGATCAGCTGTCCTGCTAGCACCCTCGTCAGAGAAATGCTTTTTTGACGAGTTCATAGAGAGCAATCTTTGATGGCCTAGAGGCGGTTGGCTAGCGAAACATGGGCGGTCATCACTCAGTAGAACCGGGCCGATTCCCAGCATGAAGGAGCACCTTTGCATATCGTTCAAGCCACCAGCATCCCTCACACTATGAATAGTGATGTCCGTTGCGGGCGCTTCCAAGGTGCCAGCAGTGCCGAGTGTTGAGAACAGCGCTTGAGGATGCTCGTTGGTGATCGCGCGGGATAGGTATAGTGAGCAGGCAGACGACGAAAAAGGAACGGAATCATCTCGAGCGGACGATGCCATATTGCGCGAGACCAGGGACCCTTGGCCGACATTAGGGCTTTTCATGGGCTTGCAGGTCACGAAAAGCTCCCCTGGTCCTGATCGAAAGAAGGCCCTTCCCCGCAATCGCCGTCCATCCACACAAGATGCCCCAGAGACGCTAGGGCCCGCCGGCGTGTGCACGAACACGCACTTTGTCGCTCGTTGCGCTCCGCCATCTTACTTCTGCTGCTGCCGTCGCTGCTGTCACCCTCCGCACCCGCCTCGCTTCCCTGGACCCTCCATGTGCTTGCTTTTGCCTGCGTCGACATCATACAAACATCAGTACCGCTTACCCGTCTAGACCGATTGACTTCGGTCAACCTCTCCTTGGAAGCTTCCCATCCAGCAGACCCGGATGGTGACTTTTGTTGAGCACACCACTTCACGTTACTCCCCTCCGGGACCGAGAACAGAAGGAACGAATCGACACATACCGAGAACGAGGACAAGACCGCCATCATGCCTGGAATCCTGCCTATGAAGGTTATCAAGGTCGGCTCCAATGCCCAGTCGCGCATTGCGCAGGCCTGCGACCGATGTCGCTCGAAGAAGATCCGATGCGACGGCATCCGTCCGAGTTGCACGCAGTGTGTGAACGTTGGATTCGAATGCAAGACCAGCGACAAGCTCAGCCGCCGCGCATTCCCGCGCGGATACACAGAGTCGCTGGAGGAGCGCGTGCGAGCCCTGGAATCCGAGGTGCGCGAATTAAAAGACCTGTTGGATGAGAAGGACGAAAAAATCGATATGCTGTCAAGGATACATTCGCACTCTCCGCAAGGGCATCCGACACCGAAGCGAACATCAACATCGCCCTCGCCATCAGAGGTCCGCGAAGAGTCGCAAGAGAAGGATGACGTTTTCAAGGTACAACAGTCGCCTCTTCTACTAGACGACGAGAATCGGGACACGTACTTTGTAGGAAGCTCCAGTGGGCGCAACCTGATTGGTGAGTAGAACGAGCATACGCCTTGGGCCAATGCTAATTGCGCACAGAGTCTTTCAAGCAGAGAGCACAAGAGACCAACCGGCCTTGTGCGGATGTCAACTCGAACGCATTCTTCGGGTCGGGCTCCAAGGCTTCGGCGACACAATCACCAAAACGCATCGTCTCCTTCAAAGCGCCACCTCGTCTGGTGTCTGACCAGATGATCAACATCTTCTTCCAGGAATGGGCGCCGCTATTCCCCGTGCTGCACCGTCCTACATTCCTGTCCCTGTACGAACAGTTTGTCGCTAGTCCCGAGACCATGGTTGACAAGAAGTCAATCGCGAAACTTAACCTCGTGTTCGGTATTGCTGCACTGTCAAGCGACGTAGGTACCCGCTCATTGTTACACTACAGACCGTTACTGATGCACTACAGCCACGCGACGGTCAGGACGTCGACTCTTTCGAAGCTCAATGGCACAGTGCCCTCGAAGGGTTTCTGATGGACAATGACGTCGCTACCCTACAATGCCTGGTCCTTGCTCAGATCTATTGTCTACTCAAGGCCGACTACGCTCGCCTGCTCAAGTACAAGGGTTTGGCCGTCGGTCTGTCGCAGCGTCTTGGCCTGCATCAATCTCAGAAACGATTTGCACTTGGTGCATTAACAAGCGAGACGAGAAAGAAAGTTTTCTGGTCGCTATACACTGTCGACTGGTAAACATCCTTATGTTCACTGACTGGTATCAATCGCTGACTTGATGCAGCCTGTCTGCTGCGCATCTGGGCCTGCCCAAGTTCATCAAGGAGGAAGATGTACACTGCGAGTACCCGGTCGACGCCGATGACGAATATGTGACCGAGAAAGGCTTCCTGCCCACCCTCCCTGGCGAGTCCACCAAGATCTCCAGTGCCCTAGCATTGTTCCGTCTGTCCCGTATACTCTCCAAGGTGCTTGCCGACCTGTACCCCGCAGCGTCGTCATATGAGATCTCTCTCCGCACCATCGCTGCCCTTGCCGACGAGCTAGACGAATGGTCTAGCAACCTCGCGCCCCATCTGAAGCTCACTTTCCAACAAGACAAGCCTAGCACAAACGTAACAGGCAGCAGGTCGCCTATTTTGGTAAGTGAATTTCTGATCAATCTATATTGGAGCCCAAACTCACATACCCTAGTCACTCGCCTACCATCACATCCGATCGCTCATTTACCGCCCGGCTGTTGCTGCCAACCTTGGTGACAAGGGCTCCTCGGCAATGGTAGCCGTTGGTAACTCGTGCAAGTCCATCGTTCAAATCGTTCAGCTACTCGACGAGCGTAAGCTGAGCTTCTCATTCTGTCTGAACCGCAATGAGATCCTCCTCCAAGCCGGGTTTGGTCTTCTATTCCAGACTCTGAATTGCGACCGCGATGGCAAACTCATCAAAGACTGCAACCGTCTTGTCTGCTCCGTTATCGAGATGCTCGAACATGGTTCTGCCATCGGCGCCATGGAGTTCCGCCGCGTTGGTTGTTCCATGATCTCCGTCCCCCGGGTTGAGCAGGCTCCTCCTCCAACGGTATCTCGCCACAACTCTGAGGCAACCATGGGTGCCCCGATGGATACTTTCCGAGCGACTCAAAAGTCTCTCAAGGCTATCGCCGCCCGCTTCTCGCCTGCTGCTGTCAAAGCGCATCGCCAGGAATCTAAAGAACCCAGACGGGCCACTCTTCCTGCCATTTCTCCCTCCATGGGAGCTCACCCCAATCCTTCAACGACAAGTCTATCTTCCATTCGCTCGGAACCCGTCGTTGCTCGCTCGGAACCCACACTTAGTCCCTTGTCCCACCGACCCTCCCTCTCCTTATATTCCAAACGCCGCGCTAGCAACGCTATCAGGCAAAATCCAAACCTCGATTACCTGTCGTTTGGGCCTGACCCTCTGGCTAACTATCCTTTCAATGGCAACAACAATTGCGGAAAGCCAGAAGTCTCACCTGCAGATTGGGAACGTCTCCTGTCAAGCCTCGATAACGGCCAAACCAACATTTACGACACCATCTACGGCGGTCCGACCGCCGATGCCCTTCTCGACTGCCCCCCGCTTTCCGCTGGTGCCGAGACGAATCTGACCTGGTCGCCTAGCGTGTGGAATTGGGGCACCTACACTGAGCAAGCACCGCCACCTCAAAGCGTACTCAGCTTCAGTGATGAGAGCCTGACAAGCGGCGAAGAGTTTGGCAACTGCGGCGACTTCAATGCGGCACCGACAAACGATAGAATATACCACGGCATTATGATTCCCGACATGAGCACACCGAATAGTAACATTGGGCTAGGAGGCCTAGACGGCAACTTTGGGCTGTAAAAATACGACCTTGTGATGATGTGGCTAGGCTTGTTGGATATGGCTGGTCTGGTTCTGGTTCCCCAGCATGGGAGTCTTTCGGAGTAGGAGTCCGCTGTCGCTTTTCCCCAGATTTTCTCTTTTGGTTCTTCTCAACGACGTTATCGCTTCTGGGTCGCGCTCGATTTACCTTCGATTCTGAGATACCATATTCTCGCACATGATTGCGAGGGCGCTTGAAACGACGGATTGGATGATCTTTGGTTATGCTTTGCTCTATCAGAGCGTTCACTCCTTACGACTTTCTTACTGGGTATAGTATGGAATTGGAGAGGTAGAATGGACTGGGTTATGGGATATGGAATTTGGGATCTTGGGATCTAGCGTTCTAGGCGGTAATAGTCAAAATCCATCTTGTATAGTCGCAACGAATCTAGTATATCCACTACCTTGCCTTCCTTCCCTACGGTACTCTGTCTTGGCCCCGAGATCCAGGATATGCATCGTCACAGGAAGTTAGCTGAAACCGAAGGCTCCGCGGCATAGCATGACATGTGCCATCTCTCGTCATCCCGAATCCCCAGATCCCCAGATCACCCTTTAGCTAACCCCTTGCCCCGCCCCGCCTTCCCCAGAACGGTGCCAGATCCCAAAACCCACAGCCACGAACGAACCACTGGAGTCGAAGATCAGCATGTATGATGCAACCATAGTGTCACCCCGCGCGCCCTCCACGCCACACCACACCACACCAATAGAGTCATACCACATAGATAGTAGTATTCAACAGGGGGTCTTCAAAGAGGCTATCCGTATAGGTTGGAAAATCGTCCGGTGCCCTCCGGGCCACAGGAGGAATTCTCGTGTCTCCGCGGCGTATGAGTGGTGCCGTTGGAGACGGAAGCTCGAGCTTGCACACCGCTACCTACCTTGCCCTGCGTTATGCGGATACGGCAGACGGGACGATGGAATGGGATGGGATGTGTGAACCACAGGGGGTGATCCACTCGTGTGCTAAGAGTAGAGGGCGAGGTGGCTGGATGGGTAGAGGGAATAGTGGATAACAGTGGATAATAGTGGAGACAGGGTACGGTACGGCATGCGACGTACGGGTATGGACGAGCGGAGATAGCTCGGGCCTATTCTATCCTTCGTGTCATATTCCCTGATTAGGTTTTTCTGGGGGGTATCTATGTGCGTTTGTGGTGTAGCTGCTTTTGCCCATCTACGTTAAATAATGCAGATGGGCACTCGGGAAGGCTACAAAAGTGTACTGACTACACTGTGGTACGACCAACTCTGGGCATCAAAATCGAATCACCAGTATAACACACCGTTGCATCTCGTCCCATCCCTTCCCGTTCTCCTCCCACTGGTTGCCTCTTCTTTCGCTCTAAGCTACAAGATCTCAAGGATGCGCAGTGCAGCCTAGACTTTCCCTTCCCCCGTGAGCTGAGATCTGCATCTTGCTATGTACACAAATGGGGACTAGTTCCGTCCGATCAACGAACCAGATGCGCACGACCTGCTTCCGATGATCTTGCAATCGGCCCTTTGCACACGTGGGAGGCTGTATGCGGGGTTAGTGTGGGTCAAGGTTGTACTAGTGGCTCCATAAGATGGAATGGTGCATTTGATCTCGCGTCGGACGATAGGATGTTTGAGGCTGTCCTGGGGTGAAACGAGACGTCAAGCTAGATGCAGTGTAAACGGGCCGTCGCATGAAAAGATTGTGGAGTTGTGTAGTGTCGATGGGAGCTGGGGAATATCGCGGTTGCAACAACAAGGTGGACGTCTCTGCGAGAGGTGCGGAACTCATATCCTTGATGATGAAAATATAATGATGTTTATTATCTGTCCACCTCCTATCATAGCAGTCGAAAAGAATCGAAGGCGACATTCACACCGCGTCGCAAAGCCGGGACGGCAGGGCACACGACAACAGTGCGTCAGACGAGCGAGTGCGACGGGCGCTGCTGCTTGAATAGGAAGTGTGTGATGCGAACCTTGGGGCATGCACCAATCAGAAGCTTGAGCACACTTTGAGCTAGCAGCTACCCCTCAACACCAAGCCTTCCACTCGCGATGCATGGAAGTGGGAACAGCTGGTCTCAGCGGCTCCGCAAAGCATTGATAGCTGCAAACTCCTGGAGTGCGGTAAATGCGGAGTTGGTCGTTCCCGGGCTGTGGTTCGCGGGGAAAACACCTTCTCTCAGGTTTTCGTCACGCCACCTCGTTCGATGAGGAACGGCCAAGTTTCCAACACTACCACCATGCTAACCTAGATAGTCTTAGAAACCGAGGGTCCAGAATGTATCGTGAGGTCGGGCAGATTCGGAGACAGGGGAGCTGGTGATAGGCGCTACAGACGCATGTTAGATCCAGGAATGCTGGTTGCGCTCGCGCACTGTGTCGCTTCTAGGCGAATTTTTGCGCGTACTTTCCAGCTCCACGTTCGTTGTAACGGTGATCGCGATCCGGGGTTGTGGAAGCATCGCTCGGGCGGATGCGGTTTCCAAACATCGGCGGCTCCATCACCAGGTAGATGGAAGGGATCCACCTTTCTACCCCAGGAATTGACTGTTGAGGTAGTCCACGAATATCTCCTTTATCCTGTCTTTTGAGAAGTTGTGCTGACGATTCAGCGTAATGAACTGGCGCCGGATGCGCTGCAGCTGAGGGAGGGTCAGGGGGGTCGCTGGGAGCTCAATTGGCTTTTCCACGTCCGAGACCCCAATGTCTCCTCCACCTTCGCCGGCGTGGTCTTTCTGGTAGGTCATGATCTGGCCCAGAATGTCCGAGGTCGTCTTGTCGAGCTCGTAAAGATAGTTCTGCTCCGTGGCCGGTTTCTGCACCATGATCAGCTAAGCGGTGCACAGAATCGTCCATGATACATACCAACACTGTAGCCTGATTGGGACGCACAACCTTCGCCTTCCCGTCACTGCCGACTAGGGCATCCCATATCTGGTCGAACGGCGGGGTCTCGTCCTCATCCAGAACGGTGAAGAGTGGACTGTCCCACCTCGTCATGCCATTGGGCTCCTCGTACCTGAAGATGAGGTTCTCGAAGTCTTCTTCTTCATATCCTCCATCTTTCTCCTTGTCTGCCAGCAGCAGCTTGTTGATCTCGCGACACTTGTCGGCTGGGGTCCCTACGTGCACCTCTAAGAATATCAGACAATGCTAGTAGCATCGGGAAGGCGAGGAGGACTGACCACACAGTTCGGCGTCTGAACGGCCTTTGCCTCGCAGTATAGTTGATAGCGAAAGCCTTTGATATAGTTCATGCCATCGGCGATGACAATGTCGTCACGCGAGAGGACCCTCTTCACGGCAGAATATTCTTCCGCGCGGGCATCCTTCTCCGCTTTCGCAGTGTGGTAGACATGACGCGATAAGCCTAAGGACTGATCGTTGATGAGGTGCGTTCTGAGCCGGCTGACTCGCGCATCGCTGCTCGAGCTGGCGATCCTGGTGTCGAAGAAGTGCTGGAGCTGGCGTGCGCGGGTCGTCTTCCCAGCGGACGGATAGCCCGAGATGAGGACGAGCTGGAGGCGGCGTCAATCGTTAACGGTATGCAGCACGGAGGGCAGAGCAGCACTCACGGGCATATTGTACGGGGCACGATGGCGGGGTGGGCGCAATTATTCCAAGCTTGTCTGGAGATTGTATCACACGCGCCTCGAGACGAGCATCGGCGGCTATTCTTCGTGCGAATGCGAACACCGGGCTAGTCTAGGGCGATGATGAGATTTCGAAGGCAAAGGCAGCTCTCTTCCGCGCCGGCGTCGCTGCCGAGGCTGCTGCTGGCCCTCTGCCACTGGCACTTGCACTGGGGGCACTTGCACTGGGGGCACTTGCCTATCGCTCCTTCTGCCGTGGTCCTTTGCATATCCTGCTGGTGCGCCTGCTGCACACGCCTCTCGACTGCTCCTCCTCGCTTTCACATTCAGCCAGAGCCCAGTCGCATATTGCAAACAGCCCGCCTGTCCCTTATTGTGCCCTCATCACGCGTTAATAACCCTCACTTAACGCTTGCCCTCGCTACCAACGCTCCCCACAATCACACACGGCCTGCGACGCTAGTACGCAACGAAGCGCGAGCATCAAGTACCTTTGTACCCCTCGCCGCACGCTCAAGTCTGCAGCAGACAGCTTTCACCACCTCTGTCGTTCCTGCACAGTTGTAGTACTACAGACTTCGTATAGACCAGATATATAACAATGGCGACGGCACCGCACCCCACTCGCCCGTTTGCTCGGCCCGCCTTCCCCGTTCTCCAGCAGTCCAGTACCAACAGCTCGACCTTCCAGAGCTACAGCAGCACCACCAGCTTGGCCTCGCAGTCGCCGGCATCTGCGCCTCTGCCGTCTCCCTCGCAAACAGCTCACCCCGAGCAACAGGGCTTCTTCGCATCGCTGAACCAGCAGCAAGCACTGCAGCAACAACAGCAACAGCACATGCAGCCAACACAGCAACATCAACCTCAGAACGTGCAGAGCCCGCCCGCATACTCGTATCAGCCGAATAGGCAGGGTGCAGGACAGACGGCCGCCGAGACAACCAACTTTCTGAATCAGACTGCTCTGTTGGCAGAGGCTGCAAAGAGAGCACAGATGGCGGTTCTCATGCGAGACGTTGAGGGCATGGAGTTGTAGATCTGGTCAGGTTATCTCCACGGGCTCTGGCAGACTCGGTCGTCATTTCCCAACCAACAATAATTGCCAACCCTCCAACGCCCGATTTTGGTCAGCCTCTCTGGACCCTGACCCCGTTGATCCTGTCGACTCCGTGAACCCATTGTCAGGCGGTTGATCTCGGGTCCTGATCTCATATGGTCGCCTCCCGGATCCATCTCGCCTCTTTCTCCCTTCCCTTCCCATCCTGTAAATATGGTCGACCACACATCTTCTACTATCTCATTCGGCGTTATGGCGGCGGCATGCTTGTCATCACTCTCTGCTCGCATCCTCCTAGCGTTCACACTGATATCCCTTGAGCTCGGAGTTAAAGGGATATTTTGGGACTTTTTGATTGCATTGAATTATCGGATCGAGTCCGCAGTCTGGACAGACATCGATCCTCGGAGGAACAAGAGGCGGAGGTATATGTACACACTATACAGGGATATCAAATGGCATAGATACTCGAGGAATCAAAATCATCTCTTACCATTGACCTGGCGCTCCTCTCAAGCAGTCTCTATGTTGATCCACGCGATTGAAAAGGCCCTGCTTTTCACTTCCCAGCACTGAACAACCAGTCGCCTTTCCCAAACATGCGCAAGGCTGTCAATGTCAGTAGGTACCTCGGCTGCAAAGAAACAAAGCCAAAAAGTAAACACCACATGCAAGCCACCGGACCCCCTCATCCTAACGCGTCCCCACGTGAATGTCGCTCCTTGCACCTTCCCCCCTCTCCACACACACCTTGCGTCCAGGGCACCCTTCCCCGACCCGCACATGCCTATGCACGTCTACGCATCCCGAAAATCTAGACGCTCTCGATATGCACCATCGGCAGCGCCCTTTCAGCGCATTCAGCATTACTCCCCAATCGTTCTCCCAACCTTGAGCTTTTGTCGCGTCCCCCCACACCGCCCTGCTACGACCCATAAGGTTGCGGGCTTGTTTTGGACTTGGGATTCTTGTGTGGGTGTGGACGGATGGGTAGAGCGGAGTGGTAAAAAGTAAAAGAACTTTCAATGGCGGGCGAGATGCGAGGAGAGATCTAGTAGGACAGGACAGGGCGTCGAGCGGGTCGGTATCAACATGGTGTATGCAGGGTCTGGAATGCGTTCATTCGATCATTCGCGGGATATGGCTCTGCATCATGTATACGCGTAGACGTGTAGATGGCGATTGAGACGGGGGACTTGCGGATCGTACATGTAGGCGAGAAGCCATGTGCCGCCATGGCGAGGCCGAAGATGTTCTTTGGATCCTGTCGAGAGTTTGTTATGCAGACAAAGTTGTCGACTCCACGCGCGCCGGTGTATTGCGTAGAACATGAGTGCATATCCATTAGGTCAAAACGAATCGTTTGCACATGACAGTTGTAGTTATTCATTGAACCGAGGGCTTAACGTTGTGTAGTGTGGAATGTGGGTGGAGGACCAGGGCAACAGGGCAACAGGGCACAGGAGGGCGCTGGGGTGCGGAGGATCGGGAAGGGGACGGTAGTGTTCGGGTTGCGTATGTGCATGGTCAGTCTTGTGAGACGCCAGACTCAATATCGCATACTTTGAGTCTAACAACAGTGAACGTAAGAGGGTTTGAGCAACGACATTGCATTATCAGAACGATAGTACCTATGTATGAGCAGTAGTCATTGCTTGCCTCAACTCCATGCGTAATAGAAGCCGCCCGTATGCAAGGAGAAACAAAATGAATACCTAATGTTGCAGAGAAATGGAGTCAACTCAGCCCGCCCATGAATTGGCTAGTCTATAACCAGACCATCCAATCTCTCATTTCGATGTCTCATACCTGTATCCACAGGTCAATCGCAATCGACCCACTTATGCATTTTATGGAACTGGAGACGGTGTAGTGTGTCGACTACAATGGGAACGGAGGAGATATTTGGAACAGTCGAGAGAGGTAATCGTAGCAGACCTGACTAACCGTGGGCTTTCTGTCAGTCCGGTGTAATAGTGAACAGGCCGGATGCTGTAGAAGCTGGAGCAGCTGGCGTGTTCTTCTCATGAAGTCATGTCGGTGCAGACCTCGTGATCCAAGAAATAGACAGATCTATGTTTCCATTCGTGGGACTCGTCCAGATTCTACGAAGAGATAAAGGAACTCATGGAGGGAGGATCATGGGGTGATTCGGACGTAGGCCCCTCGTGGCTGACTCAGCAATATTGCTGACGTCGAAATCGCAGGCAGCAGTGCATATGCGACAGTAGTGGCCGAACTGATCCCTCAAGGCGGCTGTCTCCGGTATATATCGGTCCCTTGAATTGGTGGCGCCATCGCCCGATCTCACGAGAGCTCCAGTCAGACCCCACCACGGCAGACTCCTTCACCGGAAAAAGTGCACGGGCCCTACTTCGCATTGCCCTGTCCTGTACGATTCGCTGTCAAGCCTTCAGAGCGCCGATTCCAGATGCAGCGCACTATCAGGGTGTTCATCCGATAGTTCTTTTCGAGGAAGGAGGTGTGAGACTACCGACAGTCCCCTGTCTGACAGTAAGCGTGATAACCTGGTGTCCAGTGCCATTGGTCCTCGGCTACATTGATAACGTCGTCTGCAGACATTGCAGGTGAAGGACCTCGGCTGAAGTCAATAAGAATTATTACTCCCAAGGCATCATCTTCTGGGGCGTATGTTCGACCTGGTTTGACCATGTATACAAGACTCCTCTCATCGACTACACCAGTGATCTTCCGATTGGAAATTGTGCCGGAGTTGAAAGGTGGATTGAGTATCTTATGTAGTCTTAACGAACACGGACAAAGTGCGCCTACTGGAGGCCACATCTTGATAGTTGAATGGCTGTACGACACGTCATCGTCCGTGAAGGGCGGGTGCACCTGGCGACTTTTCGATGATTCAGCCTTGCCAAGGGATTCCCAATGGAATGGAGCTAGACGACGAGAGCCAATCCGTATCCTCAGGCAGGAATTCGATGATGATACCCCGCAGCAGCCGTCGTCCTCGACAAGGTCGATGAACGAATGACAGGAGTAGTTGTAAGCCCTGACTTTGGTCCGAGCAAGAAGAAATGATCGACAGGTCTCTGTGTTGGGCAGGACTTCGGGGTGCACATTCCAGGAGTACCTTGGTTGTGTGGGTGCCCAATGAGGGTGATTTGTTGAGTCCACAAGATTGGAGAAAGGATCGTCAAGCGGGAGCATTGGTTCGTCCCGTAATCCACTATCTGGCGAATTACCTGTAGAGGGTGTGGTAGAATTGGTATTGAATTCCGAGATATAGAATGCCCTCATTTTATGGCTTGACGACTTTTGCCACTCTCGACGAGATTCTACGATCAGCGGACTGTTTGTCTGTTCATCGATTTGGATACTAAGGTCGGTCCAACTATCGTGAATTGGGCCCTCTGCATGTTGCCTTCGGTACACGCGCTTGTTGGCTTCGACATTAGGGTGTGGGTCGTCAAGAGGGAAGCGAATGCAATGATAGAACGATGTCCAATCCAGCTCTTCCACGTCAAAGGACGTTTGGTTTGAGACTGCGTAGAAGTACCCGTCATGGATTTCGAACGCAACGGTAGACCCAATATCGCCACCAAAAAAGTCCACAAGCTGGATCGGCCGCTGAGTTTGGAATGAGCCGTTATCGAGTGATACGCCTTGGATTTCCCATTCATGATGACCGTCGCTTGATACTCCCGTATGGGTCCCAAAGTATAGAGAGCTTGAGGTATGCCGAACGAAAAGTTTTGAGCTTGACTCAAGTTGAATTGACGTGATTTCCCTTTGGTTTGCGGGAAGCGCCGGATCCGTCCTGAACGCTATAATGCGGTTACGGGGCCAGCTAACCCTATTCTTACAGTGAATAGAAATGATTCCATCACTGAAGTGTAGCAGAGAGATAAGGGGCTCGCAGGAAGGCCCAGAAGCGGAGTTAGGGCCGGAAAGGAAACTAAGATCTATCTCACATAACTCGGACCTAGCATATATGTCGGAGATGCGTATTACGCTGCCATGTAAGACACAAAGCACCCCTTGACGATAGATGAATGCTGTTCCATGACCCAGAATGCGAGCAGAGAAGGGATAGGCATTGGAGAAGGCATCTCTACGGCTGTAAATGCTCTCTAAAGCTTCACTATACGTGGTCCTCTGGATTTGAGCAGACTGGGCTTCCCTGCTATGTGGTGCGTGTGCCTGTACTTGTCAAATTCATGATGCCAATAGCGATGAGACACCTTTTTCAAAACGCACCTCTATAACCTTGCGACAGAGAGTATTCTCATTCAGAAGAAGCCTAAGTTGTCTGCATGTCCGGCCTAGGTGTATGATATCGTCGAAATCTAAGCTACAAGCGACGTAGAATAGAATGTCGAAGGGCAACTTCTCCAGAGTGATAGGCATGAACTGCGGAAGTTAAGGAGAAGTGGTCGAAGTGAAGAAACGGAAGCAACGAGGCTGTTACAGCAGGAATGAACGTCATGGCCACACAAATATGTGACGAAAGAATCAACCTTTGATCACAGGATCCTAGAAATCAACGTTTTTTGTTGAAGGACTTCAGCGCCAATACGAACTGACTGACGAGGTTGCATGTTTGGGAACAGACATGAGGGCTTTTTTAATCCGTGTGTATTGAGGCTCTGCGAAGTACTGATCTCAGCCGTCTCAATGCAGGTAGCACGGGTACGAAAACACCTTTAGTGTTCGGGTACGAGTGTCGCGCAAGGGCAATTGTGTCACCCTTGCATGCAATACTCGTTCAGGCCGGATAAAGTCTAACGTGAGGCTCTTTAGTCCACGGCGCTGACGCCTGTGATGAGGGCGCAGTACTGAAGAGGCAGCTGACGCAGGTATCCTGAGGCGCATCGATCCGCTGTTCTACCTCAGGCCGTGTACATGTGGGATGTAGTGCGGCTCAAGTCAACCAATCGTTGCAAGATGCCAAGATCCATGCGGCTCTGCTGCTCACTATCCCGCTCGGAACTTGCTTCTGCTCCTCAGCCTTCCCCAAGTAATGTTGTCCTAGACGGTCTGCTGATCCCAAAAACCATCAGGCTAGTTTCAGCCTGATCATTCCGCCATAATCAGTTCCCTCTCCTACGATTCGATTCGCCCAGTCTTCTCAATGCCTGAAAGGCCGGAGAACCTTCAGCCTTGTCAAACCGTTGATTGCGGTCGTGCATCCCTCATGCAATCGGTCACGCTTGCCGCGCTACGAGAGATACGCCCCGTGAGGGGGTGGTGCATATTCCGACCAATCCGTACCTTATCGCTGCAGCCATGCGCACTGCTCGGTTGTTGTTTGCCCTGTCAAGCCAGCACTTCGACTCTTATACTCCGGTTGCAAACGCTCGGAGATACCTTCCCAGATGAGCCAATCGCGGCATAGCGGAAGTGATCCAGCTGGCACGATCGACCGAAAGCATCCGCAGATCCGTGGGCATGCGTTATCGGTGCTAACTCGAAGGTAGGCTGGTTGGAATAGCAAATGATACCGAGTAACATCACCATTGACGTGTCAGAAACTAGACCAGTATACGAAGTGATAGCCATAGCCTAATGTGTACGTTAGCAAGCGTAATATGCGATCGCCGGATGCGGCAATTCTGGAGGGCATGAACTCACGATCACTCCTCAGGAGCAGAGCGGTTGCGTGACTCGCCCTCCCAGCCAATGAACGGCCAGCCTGCCGGCAAGGTTGCGAACGGTGGAAGAGTGTAACGGTCAAGACATCTTCCATTCTCTTTGCATTCGAGCTCGCAGAGAGCAAAAACCTTGCAGTAGCACTCGTCAGCTGAGGGGCAGTTTACTGGTCCCTTGCCAAAGATTACTGGGAAGATGGTCAGCGTGACGATCATGAGACGGCGTAGTTGACTAAACGAGACGAATGGCGAGGAGGGCATGTTGAGCATCTAAGTAGTCTGTGCGAGTGTAATCGAGTCCTCGTGATAGTGAACAGTCGTGGCTGACTGTATGCTACACGCCACTTGGGCATCAATGATTTCTGCGCAGACTGGTTGGACGTGGCTCCCATGCCGAGAGCTACAGGCTTACGGCTGATCGTTTCCATCCAACTAATGAGACGCTTTCTTAGAATGCTATTGACGCGGCAGCAGAATGCTGGTGAGCTCCTCCGAACTACTGATGGGTAGAATGAAATGTGCTGTGTAGTTGTGCAGGAGATGACGACCTGAGTCAAGGGAAAATGTAACGTACTGTGCCAGGAATACTCCAAAATCCTCCCGCTGATACCGTCATCCAAATCCGTATCCAGAAGCCACTGCCTATATCGCTCGTAGTCGCTCTTCGGCCTCTCGCGCACCTTCTTGTTGGTCGCTGCAAACTGCGCGCAGCAGCTCACTCCCACGACATCAGGTACCTCCTGACCAGGGAACAGAACTTCAAAAGCGGCTTTATAGGCACCCCCGGCATGAATATCAGCGCGGTGCTCCCCTGCTTCTTGTATTGGTCTGATCTCTGCCGGACAACCCAACACCCACACACATCGTATGTTGACATAGCCCTCTTGCTCGAGGTATGGAATCTGGAAATGGCGAAGCATTGGGAGGCCGTCGTAGTCTGGGTCGTCGTTGTGCCATTGGTAACGTTGCGGGTGGATGAAGAGGATGTTGTCGGGTAGCTTGTCGTAGTGGTCTATGATGTACCTGGGCGATGCATTAGTCTTCGGAGGGCGCGATGAAATGTACGAGCGTCGACATACGTCAAATATACCATGCTCTCCCGTCCTTTGTTCTTAGGTGGGCGCAGCGGCGCAGTGCTGTCGTCTACCCTGTAGACGTTCTTCTCCCATTGCGGGAAGTACTTGTCCAGCCAGGTCGGGTCCTCGCCCATGCGACTTGCGACGACGACGGCAGTCCGTCTCTCGATGGACGAAGCATTCTTGTCCGTGTTCGGCTGCGTCTGGGCCTGAGTCTGATTGAAGGCGTGGGGAAGCAGATCTGGCTCATTCCCGCCGTCACTGTAAGGATCCGCGGGTTTGGGTCTGTCCTGAGCTGGGGTCGCTGCAGGAGCTTTGGAGGAAGCTGTCGCGGTGGTCCAAAGCTCTGCCCTCAGATGGAAGCCCAGGGCGAGGAAGAGGAACACTAGAAGTGCAACAAGCGCAGTCTTCGCTGTGAATCGCCGTGGAAAGGGCATCGTTGGTTCCAATGCTTGAACAACGAGCGCAGCTTCCTGGCGAGTTTCTGGTGCGGCGAAGACTGCCTTAATTCGTTCTCGCGATCGACCAATCATATGCCGCAACCCCAGATAGTGTCTGTCCAAGGTTCTGGGCCTCTTCCGATCCAACCAAAAGAGAAACTTCAACAGCCTTGGAAGATTGCATTATTTGCAGGAGTACTACATATGCGCACTAGCGACCTCGTTGACATGACTTTCTACAACACTCTCAAACTTCTTTCCCCCAATCTCAATTCCAAGCTTCACCTTGACTCTATAACATCTCGTCACTGCAAAGCTCTTGAAGCTCGGTGGTGTGAACCCTGGCACTCGCGCTGCAAACCAGCACTCCCCATAGCTCGCCTGTTCCACGCTCTCTTCACTCTCCAGCTCGCCCTTCAGGTCCCCTTTCTCATCGCCCTTCGCATCTCTCTTAACATCACCATGAGTTGGTTCACTCTCTGCTAGTTCTACGACCTGTGCTTCAGGCAGCGCATTCAACACCGTCTTCTGTTCTGCGTACTCGTCACTCTGTGACGGCCCTTTGTACCTCTTGTTCCCCGGGATGTAGCTGCTCGGAATCGCTGGAGTTCGTCCGTGGTACGGAGTACCCGCCATGTCATCATGACATTCCCAGTCACGCGTGGCTCGATAGAATAAAAAGTCAAGCAACTCGAGTTTCAATATCCTAAAACAAACCACCGGGATCTTAGACACGTCGCCGTGTCGCTCGAGCGCAGTGAAAGACGCGCGAAAGCGGAATTCGGTGCCCGAGGTCAAGACGTCGGGGATTTCGAGCGCGACTTCGAAATCGAGCTTGGGCGTTTGAGACGAAAATCGGTCGCTCACTTTCTGTCGGAAGCTGATGGAATGTGGATCTCGGCCTGTCAGAGCCGAGGTTTGCAGTGTGAAAGTCTTTGGGGTGCGGATCACGGTCCGAGGACCAGAGATGTGTGCATGTGGATTCGAGGGTTGGAAGAGAATCGGTGCGGTGCTGGAGAGGGGTTCGAAGTCTTTGCCTTCCCCCACACCCGGGCAAATGAGGCGGGCAGTCACTCCGTAGTCTACCGCTGCGAAGTCCGGTTCTCGATTTCCTTTTATTTCGCGGCCGTGGAAGAAGGTTGGAGGCAGGACATGGGGGAATACAGTCCAGCGAACATCGTCTGCTTGCTTGTATACATTGGCGCGTGTGTTCCCGGTGCCTTCTGGAAAGCGAAATTCGAAGGGAAAGTTGAAAACTTGACCCGGTACGAGTGCCTGCGGCTTTTCGAGGAGGTTGAAGGTTACGGTGAAGAATGGTGCTACATCACGGTAGTGATCGTATGTATCCGACTTGTCATCATGCGAGTGTCTGAACCTGATCCACGTCCTAGACTCTCCCCAGAATGAGATCTCGATTGCTTGAGGTGTAATCGGGATCGGTGTCGAAAGGGCGACATGTCCTGATACTATATCGTTCGGTTTGAATACCTGGTCCTGCTGGCTGGCGAGGTGCAGTGCTAGGTCTGGTAAAGGGCCTTTGGGCTGTTTATTACTCTTACTGAAGAGTTTACTGGCAAGCAGCATAGTTCTTTCACGTTCGCCACAGTGTTTGTTGATGTAGTGGTCGACACTTTCGCGACAGGTTTGAAGAGTCAAAGATACGGGACTCCTCCAAGTTGGTCTTAAGTTCGAATAGAAGAATAGAAGGTCAGTGCTCTAGGAGCTTACAAGAAGTATCTCTTGGCTATTAGCTAAGCCCTACGCGCAGCAACTAAGAGGACTGTGAAGGGGGTGGCGCGGGCATCGCACAGCCTTGCTATTGGCACTAGCTATGTTTCACCACCGCCCTGGCTCTATATCTCGTCCCTTCTCTGCAGCTGTAATGGCAGTGCCGCAGTATGTCGTCGTGTGTGAGGTTCCTAAGCTTCGACCGCCGAGAACGGTTTACTTTGACATGTGCATCCATGGATCCAGTAATTGACTAACCGCATAGAGTAAAGCGTATCAAATCCAACCCCGAGAAAACCTTGGAAGCGTCACCCAGGAGCTTGAAGATGTCGAGATATCGCTCGTTCCACGCTTGGTGCTTCACCGACCTTTTCCTTGTTGCTTCTACAATGTAAGAAGAATGAAGAAGACCCGGTAGTGCGCGTCATCATCTCATTCACTTAGAGTCCACATCTTACGTCGGGCGACCTCTCACGTCAGGCATCTTGGTTGACACGAGTAACGAACCTAGGTAGCTTAGGCTGGATCGAACATTGTCATATCCCATGATGCGTTGAATCTGACCCCGAGTTTGCAGAACATTCGACTCAAGCACACGCCAGCCCTATGATAACGCACTCGAGCCCCATAACGTGTATGGTCAAGCCAACAACAATTATCTTAGCATAGCTTCACTCGATCTGCCGATAACAGGCCTTGTCCCCATGACAATGATACCTGCAAGTCCCCCGTCCCCCTTCAATCGGCGACCTTGTTCCGAAAGGACTCCTTCCCGTTCCTTGCATCCTGGTAGAGAGCTTGCTAAGCGTATCCAACACAAAGTCGTATGGCAAAGCAACCTCGTTGTCAATCCGCATCTCCTGTATAGTCGCATCATCGAAATGCCAAGCAGAGACATCAGATACGAGTTGACGGAGCGGACTTCCAGTAGCACAAGAGGAGTAGATGTCGCCCACGTTATCGAGCAGCACCTTTTGATCCTGGATTGTAGCTTCCTTGCACCACTCGAGCATGGCATCCATGATGGTATCGCGAAACTCGGCATCTGCCATACGCTCACCAATTAGATACCCATCGACTAGCTTGAACCACTCACGTTGGTGTAGCGGATCGGTGACGCTCGGCGATTTCTTCATCTTGGTATGCAGACGTCCAGAGTAGAGCCACTGAACATAGATGCCGAAAGCCGAGGGTTTTGCGTATGGGAGAAGCAGAACACCGATCTGCAGGGGTGTGCTCTCGGAATTGCGAAGTTGATCACGAAAAACGGAGGTCCGCCTTAGCAAGCTTTCGTGGACGGTGTAATAGATGTGGTTTTCCTCTAAGCCTACACGAACAGCTTTCACCTCTGTTCCAAAGCTGTGGATATTAGCCTGGCAGTATGCATGAACGGAGTTATAGGACGTACTCCATTATCTGATCGTGTGCAAAGCGTCCACCTTCCTTAGGTAAGGGACTCGTGGCCTCCTTCTTAACGGACACAAAGGGTGTCTCTTTGGTATCGGCCATGCTTGGAGGCTTGAGCTTCGCCTCGCTCACAAATGTAGAGGATCCGAATCGGGGTGGCAAGCGCACTGTGGGCGAAGGCGTAGGCGTCGCTCCCATCGTGGAGCTTGGTCGCGAGAAACCTCCAAATGATAGACCTTTATCCATGCGATTCATCCCGGCTTCACGCCCACGGTGTTGCGAGCAATGTTGCTGGTCCTCTTCGCGTCGGTAATTGTTGTGACGTGAAGATGCAATGGCCATCCACGCGCGGAAGTCACTCTCACTGGGCACGTGTTCGCAAACGCCCTCGACCCAGGTGCCTCGAAACCTTGCGAATCATGACACAATTAGCATGATTCCCGGACTCCTAGTTCTGCTTATATGATACGTGTATATGTAGATTAATCTAAAAGCATGCTTCATGCCCTCATTAAGTCGTGTCTAGTCATACATCCTCATGAGTTCATGTCTACTCATACATGTTTGCTTGAGCTAAAATTTACATGTTGTGAAGAGCAAATGCGGCTTACCATGTAACATGGTCGATGCGATGTCTCGCACAAATCCCTCCTGAAAATGAAAGATGGGAATCGATGACCCTACTGCCCTCATGCTATGTGGCGTTAATCAATGCTTTTGCTGATGCTGTAGTCCCTGTGCTCTCAAACGAGCGGATTCGATAGCGAGGAGAATGGGTGTTTGCTCGCAAATTGTCGTTCGCATCGCGCGTCCACCTCCTCGCAGTGCGACTCTTCCCAAGGGTGCGTACATCTAGCTCTTCCGCGGCCTCCCCTTCCTCTTAGACTCCGTGGCAGTAACCGTATCTATCTTGATTCTGAACTCGTCGCTGTCTATATCCGCTTGCGCTCTCATGATACTCATCGTCAGGAAGTCCTTAGAGAAGCACTTGAAACCCTTCTCTACCAGGACCTTACAATCTGGGTCCTTCTCTTCCAAACCCAGAAGGATAGTCTGCTCGTCCGCCACCATGAATTCTCTACCAAGCTTACTCATCGTGCGCCGAGCTCCAGCAAGCTTGCAAAGGTTCTCGATCTCGCGGAAGGAGTCGTAATGTTGCTTCAGGGCTGGCGTGAAATAGATCGTGAAACCTTTGAAGAGGTCAGGTTGCTTCTGGGCCCAGATGCGTTCCAGGGAAAACTTCCAGTCTCGTTCTTGCTCTGGGTTGGACGGCATGTACTTGTGCTGGACCAAGAAGCCCTTCTGCTTTGCGGAGTCAGAAAGCCATTTGTCAGTGACGATCTGGATGCCCAAAACCAGTGCCATTAGGAGCTTGGTGGATTTGCGGAGGGGTGCGTCCCGGACACTTCATCAGATCAGCCTCACATCTCGTACAGGAGGAAATTTAGATGTCATTCTTACCACAGAATATTGCACTCTCCCTCCTTGATGGATTCAACCTTCGTCCCTCCCTGATTCTTGAAGAACTTCATGATAGCTGCCTGTTCAGGCATAGCCGAGTTACTGAACGCAACCACCGGTTTTGGTCCCACCCATTGGTCTTCTGGGTCAAAGGACTGTCGGGTATCGTTGCTCGGCTGCGGCGATGGAGATGGCTGTACGTTGGAGAGACGGCCTTTTCGAGTAGACATTGCTGACTTTCGAGTCGACGTCTCCACCTCAGTGGTGTCCTCCGCCTGGCTTGCAGCATTGGATCTTCTGGGCCGCTTCGGAGGCCGGGTCGGTGTCATTGCTGACCCATTGGACGGAGCATCGAGCTCTTGACTTCCACGCTTTCGACTCGATCTCTTTTGAATCTGGACGGTGACTTTCTTGCTCCTAGCTTTCTGCGGCTTTGGTGACGCAGCAGAGAGCTCGTTCGACTCCTCGTCCCCTGTAGGGGTCACATCTTTGGGGGCGATCTGAGATGTTTCTGTGGTCATGTCGGGTCCCTCAATGGTCTCGTTTTCCGTGATTTTGGAAGGCTCCGAAAGAGCTGCCGAGAACAATTCCGTGCTTCTTATTGCGGTGTCTTCGGCAGAGGGTGTTTCTCCAGTGGTACTCCCTTCATCATCCTTCTTTGAGGAAACAACAACCTCGGCGAGAACTCGGTCAACGGCTGGAGTCTCTTGAACAACCTGAGTACGAGGGACAGATGCAGTGGGCGTTGTCCGAGACACCTCGGCCTTCTTCGAATGAGTAGCAGCTACTGCCATCTGAGGTTGGTCAAGATCCTCGTCTTGAGTATCCGACGCCTCATCCTGTTCCAAATGCCTTAGAAGCTCGGAGTCAACTTGGTGCTTTTCGGACTCAGGAACCTCTGCATCTGCGGCGACGGATGAGTTGACTTGCACTTCGGCCGAATTGTGCTTCAGAATCAACCGCTTGTTGACTCTTGGCACACAAACCTTATCGTCCTTTCGAAGCAAGATGATCTCGGAACTCTCCGAAGTGCTTGTGTTTAGCAGGTACGATGGTTCAGTGGGACCAGTATGAGCCGACGAGATGCCAAATTCGGCGTCAAGGGCTTTCAATTTCACACCCCAAGGACCAACGGCTGAGAAAGTTAGCGATAGGAACGACTCGGATGTGAAGATTCACTTACTTATGCAGCCTAACTTTTGTAGCCCAATTGGTGATTCGTCGACGTCGGAGAGGGCGAGGTGCTGTTCACCGGCCCGATATGTGAGGTAGTACAGGCCTTGTGTTTGCAACTTGAATTGATGTCCATCGAGACCTTCCTCATCCGCCTCTACCAGGGTCCACGCCATCGTGTCGAGTTGACGCGTCAGAGAGTGCAGTTCGTGTTGCGACCTGTCCAAGGAAACACGAGGTCACTGGGTGGCTCAAGAAGGGAAGGCGCATTAGGCTGGAACGCCGGTGTAGGCTTAGCGCCTTGGCATATGAACTCCATCACGACATCACCACCCTGCGTCTTCACTGTTTACAAGCAGAACACTTTTAATGGCTAACTACTGTCGTCTGATTGCAGCACGCGGGAGCGATATTGTACGGTCTTATTCTCCTCGACTAGAAAAGCACATGAATGAGACGAGAAAAACAACTCTACGGCCTCAGTTCGAGTAATGAGATGCGAGAACAATACTAAGGATAATGGGTTAGTCATCATCGCGGCCTACCTAGGTACCGAAGGCTGGCTGTTCGTAAAGCAAGTATTTGTGGCGCACACGAGCACCCAGAGATGCGGCTGAAACGGAAGGGAAGCGGAGTCAAACCCCGTCAGGTAGTTCCTACATAGGTATGTCTTCGGATCACGAGAAACTGCTGATGATAGAAATGCTACCGGAACTCTGTTATGCTGCTCTTTGATCCAGACTATACGCATTGAGCTTGCGGGAGCGATGTTGTTCCTCGGTGAGTACCGCAACCTTGACGAAATGGTTTCACTTTAGGGTTTTTCGATACCGCAAGGACAATAGTAAAAATCCCCCAAGATCTTAGTCATAGGTATAGTGATATCGAGAGGGTCGGTGCCTACAGAGGTCCCACAATTGTATGTTTCGCGAAGCGATCGTTCTTAGTATTGTCCATCAGTAGGGCACCTCACCCAGCCAACAATGCTTCGCTGCGGCTGTCCAGCTATTGTATTGGCGATAATGCTAACGCAAATGCACCCTCTCCTATATCTTCCGTTCCCTCTACTACATCAGAATCTTTCCTTCCCTTTCTCCTCAACTTCGACTCCGACTTTCCTTTCAAACTCTACGAGCATACCACGCCGCTTGATAGAGCTCCTTTGTTCAGAATCCAGTCTCCTCCTTAACAGATCACCACTTCGCCGATTCCTTCGGTGCCAGTGACTATCTACTTTTCTAGCCTCTGACCTAGAGAGGCCAGCTTCATTTGCCAACAGCTCAACCGCAGAGAGGAGCATTTCAACATGCCGACCATGGCGACTGCGACCGCTCCTCCAAACTTCGACCCTTTCAACCAAAACTTCACGCTCATCGATGGCAATGGCCATGAGGTTCTAGCAAGCATGACGATCATCGACCAGGCTCGCGTATATGGCATGCGCACGGCGATCAACCATGGCACGCAAGTTGGAGCATCCTTCATTCTCCTCTTGGTTCTTCTTCTGCTCACTCGACGAGAGAAGCGCCGCTCATGGATCTTCATCATGAATGCCCTCTGCCTTGTCATCAACACCATCGACTCGCTTCTTACGTGCGTCTACTTCACCGGCAACTTCTTCAACATCTACAGCATCCTCACTGGAGACACTTCGCGCGATACTGCAACCGACAAGGGAGTCAGCATCGCCGCCAACACCCTCACACTGATCCTCTACATCTGCATCATGATCTCCCTGAGCATGCAGGTCTGGGTCGTCTGCGTCACCACGCCCAAGCTCCAGCGCATTCTGATCATGAGTGTCACGACATTCATCGCTATGATCGCCGTCGGCTTCAGGTTTGCAGTCACAATCATTGGCAACCATACCATTGTGGAGAGTACGACCATGGAAGATCACCAAGGAGTCCTCAGACTCAACTACATTTTCCAAGCCATCGCCATTTGGGCTTATTGCTTCGTCTTCACTGTCAAGCTCGGCTTCGCCCTTCTCCAACGTCATAGGCTCGGAATGACGCAATTTGGTCCCATGCAAGTCATCTTCATCATGGGTGCACAGTGCATGATTATACCAGGTAAGTCTTTTCTAGACCCTCTGAGCTTTCTATAGTATAATAGTAGCTGACGAACTGTGGTAGCCATCTTCACATGCCTCGAATTTCAAGACACCGTTCCCGAGCTTGGCTCCCAGGCCTTGACCGTCGTCTGTCTTTTCCTACCACTATCCGCGATCTGGGCTGGTGTCATCGCCAACGATCCTGGCATTGCTTCCAACGGCGCCGACGCCCATCAACAACTTCTCAAAGGCCAGTTCGGTCGCTCCACTGCGGACAGCTTGGACAATACGTGCATGAGCAACTGCAAAGGAAGCACAATCGCGAGCAGCTTGGGCACAAGTCCTGACAGCCCGACATCATACAAGCACGGTTCTGTCGATGACGGTCGTATCTACGTCGATCGTGAGTGGGCTGTTGACAACGACAAAGCCGAAGCCTCGAACACTTATGGCAAGGTCTAAGTCTGCAACGTCCGCGCGAAATCATGTGTTCTGCATCGCATCCAACAGACAGGCTCACTCTCTACGGTGTACAGGCTGCAGCACTCTGCGGAAAAGTCCTCCCCACCATCTGTATGGAATCATCTTCCTATTTCTTCTCTCATTCATGGATCCGTTAGGCATTGCTACGTTTGTAATAAGCTGGTACGCTCACCATAGCCTGCGCTTGTACTTTTGTTATTCTCAACCTCTCCTTACATTTCTTTGATACTCTTCGTCGCTCATGCAGCCTCCACATGCTCAATGCTGCTACTCGGATAAGACATTGTAGCTAGTCTGCTGATGAATACTCCTTTCTTTGGTATGGAATCTGAACGGCGTCTCCATCGAAACGCAGTCTTTCTTGGTCTGGAAGCTCTGGTCTGGGACGACGTACTCATTCTATGCTAGTATTACAATCAATCATACTCCTAAAATCTGAGTCCTCTATTAATGGAAGTGTGTGTCACCTTGATCTTCTTATCTCAACAGCAAGTCTTTCAGAAGACGTCATATACAGCATTGTCAGTATACATGACACCCCAGACTGGTAAGAGCGAGTAGTAGCGACACAGTCATGGCGATCCCTGGGGCGTCCCGACATTGTAAGGGCTTGCACTGCCTTGTAGTACCTTCGATCCTTCTCGGTGTACGTACAGCTGTGTATGTTACATATCGTTCACAAGAGCATCCTCATGATTGCAAGTGAGTCAGTATCTGTTCTTCGCCTGGCTAGACCTATACGAAGATGCTGGAATCATGGAGATGGCCACAAGCGGTCTTTTCCCGGAAGCCTGACAGCAACGGTAGACCAAGTCTGAGATGGCAGGAAGGTCAGGGCATAGAAGGAGACGGGATTTCACAAACGGGTTGCTTCATCGCTGTTCCGCTTGCTGTGGTATCCATTCCAAGCTCAGACCTGTAGACCCGACGACTCAGTAATGATATTGAGAATTCAAAATGGTTATGAAGGTGTGCGTATAGAGATCTTGAGGATAAGACCTTTAGGATAGCTTCTGGACGACACACGAGGTGGTGTTATCGTCTGCATGCAGTACGGAGGAGGTTAACAGCTGGCTCTTGTGAATGCATCCCGGCGACCCAAATGCGAGCAGGAAAGGAATATTATTACGATGATCACTGCAAGCGAATCGCCCAGAGCGATGTCAGCAGATCGCATTTCTAGATGTCAGATCCTAGTATCCACGTTCTTAGTCTTGCACGCCTGGTTGGCTATCAATAGCAGGTACTGTGAACGGGATAGAGTCGAGACAAGCTAGCACAGCCATGCATTCTAGGAGCGATAGGCCACCATTGCGCCATTTACTTTACAGGTATCCTTGTTGGCGTAGTATTACCCAGAGTACGCTTGGCTAGCACATGTGGCACTGAGTGAGAGGATTTTGGGGTCCAGGGTATGTTGGCCGTCAATCCCTCCGCGCACCGGAATGCTGTTCGGCTCGCTTCAGAATGCACAGGTAGACGCGTTATTAAATCCTATGAACTATCCTGGGAAAGGCATTGCTGCAATTTGTTTAATGGCGCAAGTTCTGTTTGGGACATCCGCGCGAACAGAATATGCACAGGATGTTGAGAACTATCGTACTGTGCACTGACTCCTTGATACTACTGGGAGGTCAACTGTTTCGATCAAGAAGAAGTTATGTGGAAGAGAGGATGTAGCAGCTCAGCTCTGGGGTAACAAAGCAGACCTTCTCCAGGCCTCTTGCTATGATTGCGGATCGTAGATGACAATAATGAAAGCGCATCAGACTCTGAACGATTGTTTCACACCTCAGTAATGCCCTCAGGAACGAACCAGCGCAGGAGTCAGTTGTAGCCCGCGCGTGCGTTGTTTGCACATGTGATAGCCCGTTTAGACTTGCGGGAAGGTGGACACCAATCTCTTTCTCTTACCCGGAACGAGCTCTTTTACTCGCTTACTCTGATCGCTGTGAATTAGCCGAAGAACATGCCCCCAACTCCTGCTGATACACCTTCATCTTCTCGCTGAGGAGGATCCTAGAAAGAGTTTCGATAAGAGTTGTCGCACCATCGACCGCATCATCAAACTACGTCAAGCGGGATCGTACATTAGCCTCAGGGGCAAAGTTTGATAAGATCTCAGGGCGATGTTTTGCGCAAATTCGATCTCATGGTTCTAGAACAGATCCGATACGCGCGGATATGATTTTCGACACGCCTCAGCAGCGTGCTGACGAGCTGTTACCACTGTGGTAGAAGCGGCACAACAATTCGCCATCTTCATGCAATCTCATTAGCACGTCACGACTCCTATCCTCCGCAATCTGGGTTGATATGAGGTCATCCAACGTCTAGAGAAGAAATTTCCGGATCTCAGTGCCGGCCCACTGCTCGCTCCTCAACGCATCGAAGGTTCGACGGACGCCGTTCCGGTTAACAGGGCATTGGGCTCGGAGATTTGACGCGTGAACTAGCCGATCTAGTGGCGTTGGGGGAAAATTGGATCTGGATGAGATTGGATGGGCGCGTGGCAATCGGGCCGTTGAGAACGTGCCGGTCGTGGCGACGGGTCGGGAGAGGCTGTGACGTGTGGCTTCAAAACATGCCGAGGCGCGAGTCGTCCAGAGCAACGTGGGGGCGCCCTCGTGAGACAGAAAGCGGTCAGCGACAGTATCAGGCAGATGCAGAGAGGGAAGCTCATATGAGAAACCATGCAATTATTTTCAAGTCATATCAGCGTTTATCGTCAAGGAGCGAAGACACAGTGCAGTGATGCAGGAAATAAGGAATCTGTTAAGACCACCAAAGTGCTCTTCAACGCGAAAGCTGATATTCAGCTGTCTGCCTGGCCTAGCTAATGGTATTGGAAAGCGACGATAAGCTCGTCGCGCCTGACAAGGCGTTATGCGCTGTTCTGGGTGGTATCATATTCTATCCAAGAAAACTGTTGTGCTCTGCGAAATGGCCTATGTCGCCAATGTGTGCTAGAAAGGTAAGAAATGCCCATGTCCCAAACTCCAATGCTATGCTGCACGTGAACTGCCTGCTTGCGCAGTGTGTTCAGCATGGAGTTGATGAAAAATCTACTCTTCGGAAATGACACCAGTTGCCTCCATGCTGGCTTTCAAAGCCTTCTTATACTCGCGCTCAATGCCATGTCTGACGGCGTCCAGAACGTTGTCAACGGTAGCCTTCGGTTGGAAGCGCGGTTTCGTGCCGGCCTGGAAAACACCGGTACGAACCAGAATTGAATACCAGCTGTTGTCGGCCTGGTCGTCAAACTCATTGGTACCACGGATATCGGACTCGGGAGTGTCACCAACAAAGTAGACAGTGTCAGGCGGTGAGTCAATACCGTGAGTATCCTTCCGCCACTGCTGGAGCAGACGAGTAGCGAATTGGAAAGTGCCAATCTGAGGCTTTCCGAAAGCAGTGGTCTTCAAATCTTTGCCTGTCACAGCCTTGTACATGGCTTCGAGAGACACTCGGAGAGCGCCCATGCCGATACGAGTGAGATCATGCGAAGTGCTCCAGACAACATCGTTGTGCGAGAAGAAGACTGGAGGGCCGTCTTCGAAGGTCTCAGAGCGTGTGCCCAAGCGGCCGTTCTTTGACATCAAGAGATCAAGAATGATCTGTTGGTCCGAAGCCCAGTCACGGCTGTCCGCGAAGACGAAGATGGCTTCGATCTCCACCTCGGCAAAGTTACGCGCCCTAGAGTTTTTGTATTCCTCGTCGGTGAGTTTTCGGAATGGGGTAGTATCTTGATTGTCTTTGATAATGTCGCCAGGAGTGACGACGTCTTTGAATCCATAGCCTTCGGCAACGTGTCGGCATTTCTCACCCTCTCCACCAACAACGAGAACGGTGTTGAATTTTTCGGCCATCTCCCGCATGGGAGTATGGCCGCAGATGAACTGTCCCGGGGACACTTCCACTTCAAGCTGTTGGCTAAGTTGCAGGCATCGTTCGGACTCAGTCTTGCCGCCACCATTTGTTACGAAGATGTAGGGTCTTTTCCACGTTAATCGTGACCTTCTTGGCTATATTCAGTTTACTTACATTTTGATCCCGAATTCATTCTCGCCGTTGAGCATCTTCATGGCTTCGATGGCCTCAGGGATAGGCTTGCCACCTCGGATGAGGACACCGTCGATATCAAAAGCATATGCGTACTTGTCCGTGACACTTGTCTCTGGGGGAGTGACAGGTGTACCAGGAGTAGCAGGTGCCTGGAGCTCGTGTCGTGCATGTTCCATAGCAGAGGCGACCTCTGAGGCATCCGACGGAGCCATAAGGCGCTTTGGAGGCACCACCACGGTGGGCCCCATGGACAGAGTTTCGCGAGTGGCCTCATTCGAGTTGATACGATGCGTAAAGCGTCCCGTAGAGGACGGTACAACAAGGCCAGACATATTGAGTGTGTTACTGGAACGAAGCGAGAGGTTCAGATGAGTGTTGCAGGAAGATCGGAAGTGATGCCGAGAATAGTTAGGGGATGGTGGGCTTTTAAGTCTCCAGACAGCTCAGATCAAGCCAATGCCCCCCGTTGAGCTCTTGGGGTAGAAAAGCGGGTATAAAGTGGAGATGTATGAGACGTGCGGTGTGGTGAGGGAATATGCCTGGGAGATTTATACTCGGGCAAATGGCCAACTACCAAGGCAGCCATCTCACCGGTCCACCCTCCATAGATGCCACATGAAACAGCGCAACCTTCGCGGCCGGAATGGCATCAAAGACGTCGTCCCTGGACCCTGAAACGCTCGAAAGCGCTTAGCCTGGATAGCTTATCACTTGAATCCTAACTGTGGAGTACCGTAACGTCATTGCGCCGCTGGGACTGCGTTATGGATACAACGCCAATGCCGATTAAAACACGGTAGTAGGGTCCGGGACGCCTTACAAAGCTGGCAGAGCATGCGCTGAGACGACACCTGTGGGCCATTCTTCGCTTTCCATTCGCTAGCAGTCGTTGCGAGGTGGATATTAGCAGTCCTGTGCTTTACCAAAGCAGATGAGCGTGCAGTGCCAGCGCCACGGCCCTTGCATGTTCAGGTTGGATTTGACGGCCGCGGGTGGTTGAGGTTGATGGGTTAGGTGGAAAAGTCTGTTACGGATGACGCGATGGGCCGCGAGCTCGCCAAAATAACTCAATCTGGCCGATAGTTCGGGCAGCCCTCGCCAGCGTTGCTGCAACAGCGGAAGATGGCCCTGATGTGCGCTGACGGGCGACAGGATCGGCAGTCTTGGCTGCCTGTCAGACTCGCCCCGCGAGAAAGATACGGCTTGAATTCTCTGCCAAGGAGTCGGCTACACCGCAGTCGTGACATGTGCTGCAGTCTGCAACCGCCGTGACCGAAGAGGAAGCTTTGAGGCTGAGATTCACGAGGAAGCCTCTCCCGACTTCCGAGCGGCCGCTTGCTCCGGTGCTCTATGAACGTCGCGGCTACCCAAGCTTGTATTCCGTCTCCCACCAAGATCAGCAAAGTGTATCTCACAGTCGAAGCCGCCGCATCGAGAGGTTCCGATGCCTGTAGGAGATGGTTGTGACCATCTCCCTCCGTCCAATGACGTTGCTGTCTGCATAGTTCCTTATCGCACCCCTTCACATACATCTTCTGAGCCTATGACATGGAGAGAATGGAGTCGTCCGCAGCACCTTGTGCATGCGGCGGCAGCTCAAGGGCTGATTCCAGTAGGAGATGTACCCACAATTATATCGACCTTGACATCACCGTACATGATCATAGACATGTCCGCCGGTCGTAAATGTCGATGGTGCCTGGCAGCCAACGGCGGCATCCGACAGTCTGGGACAGGAGCTGTGGCTTGGTCCAAAAGGGTTTTTGCGTGCTGTAGCATGAGGTCTTTGTGCAGCAATTACATGTGTATGAAGTTCGAGTGTCGAGAGCCGGTCAGAAAAGCCGTGATGCAATGTCGGCCCGGCCAGGGTGGCCATCGTTCGGTGCAAGATCACTAGGATCCAGTGGCCCAAAGGGCGCGAGTAGAAGGCCGTAGAGTAGAATGCGTGTGGGCCCGTCTGGCGTGTAATACGTTGTAGCCTTGCGATCGTATCGGCCCTTCTGTCCGCGTAGTTGTCCGCCGCCTGTGAAAAAAGAATACGTTCACCGCCAGGGCACGATATTCAGGCGCTAAAGCAAACCACATACTTCTGGATTATCAAGCGATGTTCCGTCCACGGGTACGTCGAAGTTTAGAGGGAAGCCAAGTAGCTTCTGTGCTCCTTACGGAGCTCTTCCTGATACACCTTGATGGGTTGTTGTGTACGTGTAGCTCTACGTACTCAAACACGATCAAACACCTCGGTGGTGCGTTCGGGCCCACAAGTCGCTTTGCAGCATACGAAACTGCAACCGTTAGTCAATCTATACTAAATGCAATTCCAAGTCTGGCAACTAGCACTTTGTCGGATAATGAAGGTCCTTTTTCATTTATGGGTGGCCTGAAGTAAGTCAAGTCGGACTAGCTACTCATGAGACTGCACCCGGTCAACTCACCTGAAATAGCTTCCAGCTGCAAGAGATTCGACCTCTTGCCATGAGGCAGATTCAATAGGTGGTATTCCTGCAGGACCTCGTCCAGGATTTCAGGTCCCTGGGGCTGTCTCCCAAGCCGACGATCTAATGACCTTGTCTACTGAAGATCGTTGTAGCTGGCGAGCGAAGCGAACTCGACGGTGAAGTGATTATTCCTTCTTCACGGTCTTGACTGTAATGTTGTGTCGGTAGACTCTACGTTCACTGGAGTGAGCAGGTATGGAGTTATCGCCGCAAGCTCAAGGTAGAGCGGGCAAGGCGGGAGTTTGTAACCGCACCAAGCAATGCGGTAACGTACTGATGGTTCAATGGAGCGCCGTCTGGAAGGACATCTGTAGGTGAAGGTAAATTGGAGACACGTGAGCATGGAAGAGTTGGTGGGAAGGATCAGTGGGTGAGAAAGGTAGGAACGACCTAGGTTTGCACTCCACACCCACAGACTGCCGGAGAACTAGCTTGCTACCCTGACAGGTCCGCCAACCCGATCTTCTGGACGCGCTCCAAAGCATAGTCCCACGATGAACTGGACTGGAGGAAGCCTACAGCGCCACTCGAAGAACGCGCACAAAGGAATCGTGCGGCGACAGAAGCAACACTTCGCCAAAGTGCGTACCGCGCTTCAGAATCGACCACTCACTTCTGCTACGCCCTTTCGCCCTAGCTTTTTGGAGGATGAGCATCTTACGGTGAGCGGGCAGATGCCATCGTTCGGCCTAGGATCTGTTCGACACACCGGCCATGCCAAACGATACGAGCGCTGTGCATCGCCTGTGTCAAGGCAGCGACATGCGCCTCTTGGGGGAAGAGCAAGTTACTCGATTGATGCCGTTGAGCATATGCAGAACACACGTGCAGCTGCTCACGCTGCAAGCAGCGCGTCAGCTTCATCCGTTGGAACTGCAGGTAGTACGCTATGTGCACACCGACCGGCGATAGAGACATATCCCTTGCTAATCGCTCGATCTAGGCAAACTGAGACGCGTAGCACAGAAGAAGGGAGCATCGGACGTGGACGTAGAGGACCAGCTGCTGGAAGCTAACAGGCAAAGACTTCTCCAAAAACAAGATTGGGCCGGATTAGTACCAACACGTCCCGTGAGTATGCACTTTGCTTCCCGAAAAGAGAAGGAAGGCATTGGCAAGCGGAGAAGAGTTCATGGGCATTCCGCTATGCAACACCACCAAGCCTGCGATAACACTGAGAGATCGTCAATTGGCGAGGAATATCCTGGCCGAGCTCTCAGGACTGAGGCGAAAGATATCCGAGTCCGTATCGGCACAGATGCATTGGCCAGCCAAACTCCAATGCAGCGAAGTGATTATGCACGTTCGCAGGCAGCTGGGTCTTCCCCAGGACAAGTCTCCGATCCCATGCTTTTTGACCTAACAGAAGCCCCGCGAACCACAGTATCGGTGAGGGCAAGTGGCAGTCGTTCACCAAGTATAGTCAATTATGCAGTTGTCGGCTCAACACAGCCGGCCCCACACCCCAGCCACCGTGTAAAGAGACTCAATGTTTCTCCCGCTTGCGATGCAGACCAACGAACACTGCATCAACAGCATGCTGTCAGCGAAGATGACCACGATTTACGCAATCTTCCACGAGAGCCAGCCTCGACTAATGCACTCCAACCAAAAGAGCATATTGGATTCGTCTTTCCGATGACACAATCAGGCGTAGAATGTGAACAAGCTCCTTTCTGCTTCACTTTTGAGAAGTCATCGAATTATGCAGGAGCAGTCGGGGACACGTGCGTGGCCTCGCAGGACAACCTTCCCGACAATGCTACTTTCCAGGGTGGTAAAGCAACCTTTTCCGATCTGGGACAGGCACTGAGCGAAAATGGAATCTTCCGTGGGGAGTCGAGCGGCGACAATACTTCCACGCCACTGCCCGCAATCACCGATGATGGTTCATGGAAAGTATTCGTTGAGATGCCCGACCATAGTGCCAGCTATTCAGGATCGTCGTATCCAGGCGGACGTCCTCTGTCGCCCACACCAGCGGTGCAGCCCACCATCCCGACACAACATGCGACTGTCGGTGACCACACGCGCATTAGCTCATCTTCTTGCGTTTCCGCCTCCTTGTCCTCAATCAAAGACGCTGACAGCCGCGCTATGTTGAGTCTGTCACGGCCCGCCGCCGCCGCTATTCCCAGCCGTCAATCACAAGATATTGATGAGAGCGAGAGATTGTGGAAGACATTCGTCTTTGAAAGCGGCGAGGACCATGCGACCGAAAGTGTGTATGACAACAACATACAAAAGGAGAAAACGGCTGCGGTATCAGTGAGGAATGGGTCCAGTGTGTTGCCCTTGAGCGATGCGGTTGGGGCGACAGTCAGCCTGCAGGTCGTCCCCACAAGTTGCAGGTCAGCATCACCACTGGGCTTGCGCCTTAGTGATAACGTACAGCATGCAGCATACCACGCGCCACCTTCCATGTCTCCGGAGGCTGGGCCTCACTATTCTACATTTTCTCCGATATCTCGAGCTTATGCGCAGATGACCCCAGGAAGGATAGGACCTGTTACGGACACACACATGAACGGTGTGCTTCGAGCGACCGAGTCCAATCGATTTAGGAAAGGATTGTATGCGACTCAAAGTTCGCTCCTCAACAACGTTTCGGACGACACTAATCGCTCCTCCTCCATGCTGCCCCAAGGTGGCCTGGACCATAGGAGAAAGGCGAAGAACTCATGTTTCCGCCCGAATTGGGGCAAAGAACGCGAGAGCAGTCGGTACGTCGAGTGCTCGACGATCTATGACCTTCCGGTGAGCGATGCCGAAGGTTGAGGCTTGGTTGCACTCCGTTACTGGCTGATGTGACGTTTGACAACTTTGCTTTCCATGACATGTCGTACACATTTGGGAGCACCTGGGCATGCAGTTAGCTATCAAAAGATTGATAGGGAATACTGAAACTCTAAAATTGGACCAAAACCTACTGATCGCAACGACGGAGCGGCCCTTCCTATTTCGGCGATTCGCGGCGGCACAGTCGCGATCCCAGACATTTACCACCTACTGTTCATGCGATATCTCCCATTAACCCTCAGCCCTGTGGGGTGAGTGCCCAGCAGCCTATCAGGATCATTTTTGGACTAGAATAATATTTCCGTGCCGTCGCATTCTTTCATTGGTGCAGCGTGCATCTCCTTCACCGATCAGACGATCTCATCTCATCAGCTCATGCAGTCGAGGATCCTTTTGGCCATGCTCTCGCTTCCATTATTGGATCCTTGCAGTGCGTTTGCGGGGCAAAACAAACCTCGGAATCCTGACTTGAGCCGCAAGCCCAGCACAGCAGATCTTCGGCAGGCTGACTGCGGCATCGCAACGTTGAGTGACCTTCTCGTCCGGTCAGGAGGTTCCACGGCAGCGTCGACCTCGTGCATCTTTGCACGTTCATGCGTCAAACGCGATCAGTAGCCGCACCTCACACAGAAGGAGCAAAGGGTCTTTGTGAAGCGAGTTGGCTTCCTCTGCCGGACCCACCGCGCGCCTATGCCTATCCTGGGCGACGCTCATGCGATGTATGCATGTCATCCAGGTGTTCGCGAATGGTGGGATGCCTTTTGGACCACATTGAGGCGTGTGCGATGTGCTATATCGGTGGCACCTTAGGGCTGGCTGCACAGCCATCACCCAGCTCTAGGGAGTCCCGTCCTGCACCGAGAAATCAGGATTACGAGATACGATCTGCCGGTCTTTAGGCGGGCGGTACTGTCTTGTATCACATACGGACGCGGTATGTCTATACGATAGGAAGAGCAAGTGGAGTCGAGTGCTGTGTGAAACATGCGAGAGTTGGGTGGTGCCGGCAAAGCCTTCAGCTGACAGAGTCGCAAGCGGGCGTCTGAGCGAAAAGGGAAGAATTGGTAATACAAGATACTAGATCTCTCGGAAGGACAACGCATGAAGAAAGATTGATATACGGAGTATGCGCGCTTGCGAATAGGGACGCTGCAGATGAAGCGATTGGGCCAGCTGGCCTGGCGAGAATGTCAATATCACACCGCCGCATCGTCCATGTGACCTGGCATTGCTATCCCAGGAATCACTGTACAACGGCACATTAATGTGGGGAGGCGTTTCTGATTCGTGAGCAGGGCTCAGGGGTAGCTTCTGGAAAAGCTGGGCAGAAAATCTACAGGGAACACCGTCACGCGACTGACTTGGGCCGTGCATTGCAGTGCAGCGCCCCCCTGGTCGATTGAGAGACGGCGGGTCGCGGCGTCTTGTTGTCGCGGCGGTATCACAACGAGAGCGTCGACGCTGACACGATCATGGCGCTGCTCCGCCAAAACCTCCTCGAAGGACTGCTTGCTGTCGGGCGAGCCGGAGAGAGGGGAGTCCTGACCGGCTTGTAGCGGGCTCTGGCAGACTTTTGACATGGGTGATCGACAAACCTAAACCAAGCCGATGGGTCGCTGTCGCTGTTTCAATGACGACGCCCGTACCACGTGTATGGCAGCAGCGCTGCACTGCTACTCGCTGGCGACGGTGTTTGATGCGCGACTCCCATCACACGTTGATAGTCGCTTCAGAGGCCCTTCAGGGCTTGCAACAAGACATGGCTCGTCAGTCGCGCGGCTGCAAAGGGCACACTCCAGATGTCCGCCGGATGCCAATATTACCCGACCTCAGCAGCAACAGTCATCGCACTGCAGACGAGAGGCGGCGACGACGCAGCGATGCCGCTCGAGCCGGATTGGGCAATTCGACGCCCTGCGTTGACGATAGCACGCGTTGCTATCTCGACGATACGCCTGGCATTGGGTGCCCCCGCAGCGGTGTTCTGGTACTGTGACTTCGTCTCGTATATGCCTTTTGTGTGGTACCTTCCAACCCCAGTGTTTCGCGCTGGCTAGGGCCCGGCCAGGGCAGACACAGTGCCAGCACAGCGTGAGCGGGCTCACGTCGCTATTATTAACCCCGCAAGCGGAGGAGGGGAGAGCGGGCAGCGGATGCAACTGTACTCAGCCTTGCTAATCGGCGCGGAGATCCCTCATGAGCATTGCCGGATGCCACGGCAGCGCATGGTGATATGCTGGGGGGCCGTTGATCGTACTATGACTTGTTGCGACCTGCACAACGCAGACGCTGTCTTCTTCCCAGGCTGGCAGCGGAACTCGGCCGCGTGCCGTGCCTCTCGACCGATTGCGGGCTGTGCATGGCTTACGCTCGCTCGCTGGCCAGAGGGGCACGCCGAGCACTCTCGCGGTGGCGGCCTGAGCACGTTCTGAGACTGCGGCGACGTTTTGTTTCTGTGTCTGCAAATTGGCAGGTTTCGCAGTGGGGATCAACGTCATCAGAATGAGCGTTTCACCTAGGCCCAGCTCATTGGCATTCCCGCGTGCCCCAGAGTCTAGGGGCCGGGCTACCGTGGCCTAGCAAGGAACGTCTGTCGCCGCTGTGAAGGAACAAAGACGCCGTGGCATCCGGGCTGCACGCCGGCCAGACGCGACGCCGCAGGATCAGGCCACAGCACGCTCGCGGGCAGCGAAAGCGCCAGGCCAGGAGGCCCAGGAGGCCAGGGGCGCGCGCAAATTAGCAGAAGAGCCGTGGCTGCTGGGCGACGTGCCCGGTGAGCCACAGTCCGTGATTGGGCTCGCGAACGAGCTGCGTGCGCCGCGCGGCCAAGCTTTCCCTAGCCGTTGCGAGAAGTGCAAAAAAAAGGTACTGGACGGTCGCGGGTACCGTTGACTTGGGCGACAATCCCACGGGTACCTTAAGGAGAGCCAGAGCTGCTTGCCGTGCCTGCCAGCTTGCTTGTTGCCCAGCGCCGTCCGAGTCCTCCTCTGTCCTCCCTGCTGTGTCTGCACCACCAACCACCACACCTCCCTCCACATCCACGTCTCCGCCTCCACCTCCACCGCTACCGCTGCCGCCCTGCTGTATCGTGCAGCGCTTTGGGCGTTTCCCTGCACGACGCTGCAGCTGCAGAAGCGACCCCCACGACCAGCGCGTGCTGTGCGCTCACGACCCCGGCCTGCATCGACGCACGCAATAATCCTTTGGTCATCGAGCAGCGCCTGACCGCATCCCCAATATTCGCAGCCGGCCCTGCTGCACCCTCGTCTCGTCGCGCAGCGCGCTTGTCGTCCCCAAGAGGTGCTAGCCGCGCCAATTGCGTCCCCTGCCGTTACAGTAAGACTGCGCTCCACGATGCAGTCCTACTAGCAGACGACAGCCTCCCTTCACCGGCTGCCTGCTGGGCACCCTCGCTATATCTCTGCCGCAACGGCACGCTCTCCCCGTCCGCCGCCAGCTCCCGCAGCGCCCGAGTTTGCACCTTCCCCAAAAGCCATGACGAATTAAGACGATTGCGCCTTCTGTTTTCTGTGTTCCTCCACCATGTCCACCTACTTCTCGTCCACGGCTTCGCTCCATGCAGGCCTCGACTCCCACGGCGATGTCCCCAAGACCCGCGTCTCTCGCGGCCCGTCGCCCAAGCCCTCGTTCTCCAGGATGACCTCTGCGATCAACATTCCCTCTGCGCGCAACAGCCCTTCTGCCACATCCTCGCCCTTTGCTCCCAATGGCTCGCTGCAGTCCACCCCCGAAGGCATGGTGCCCATCTCGCACATGTCCCTGCCCATGCCGCCCTCGTTGAACCTCCCCGAGTCTCTGTACATCCCGCAGCCCCCGCTGGCGGCACCAACTTCCTCGCCCTCCGGGACCTCCATGGCCGAGGCGCTGCAAAAGGCCCCGGGCGGTTTGATACGAAGGGTCTCGCGTGGCGCCCAGGGTATCCGGAGCGGATTCCGTCGCAATGGGTCCAACGCACACAGGGATAAGAGCTCTGGGCCTGTATTGCTGCGACGACGAAGCGACAGCAGGACTACCATGGAAGCTGCCCTCGACGTTACTGACTACGACTTTTGTCAGGAGGAGGAGGTCATTGATGATTGCGGAGACTCCATTCATGGCCTCGGCATTGCGTCCAGCAACCAGAGCGTCACCTCGATACCAGATCAGAATGTGGTGGCACCTGTGCGACACCTACGCCTCGAACGCGGGTCTGTCTTCGAGAAGGTCACGAAGAAAAACACTAAGAGAATCACTCTTCGACTGGACATGCAAGCGGCGAGGGTATATTGGGACCCCGCACGCGATTCCAAAAGCTTTTACATTGACGATCTGCGAGAAATCCGATCAGGGTCAGAGGCGCGGCACTATCGTGAAGAGTGCAAATACCCGGAGAGTTGGTCATCTCGCTGGTTTACAATTATCTATACCGACAGCGACAAGGGTAGATCAAAAGCAATGCACCTGATTGCTGATAATGTGGCTACCGCTCAACACTGGACTCGCATGTTGGACAACATCTCCCGGAACCGCATTGACATGATGACTACGTTGACCGCGTCTTCAGAGAAAGCTGCTAAAGAAGTGTGGAGACGAGAGATGGCCAAACGCTCCGGCGGCGCTGATCGCTCGGAGCGGGCGGAGACCATGAACCGCCAAAGCGTCATCGAGCTGTGTCACAACCTCCACATCAACTGCTCGAAAGAGGCATTCTATCATTATTTTCGGAAGGCTGATAAAGATCGCACTGCTGTGCTCACTCAATCCCAGTTCCTGTACTTTGTCCGTCGACTAAAGAAGCGGAAAGACGTCAAAGCCATTTACAAGCGAATAGTGGCTGAGCTGGGACCCGAAATTGATCAGACGGCGTTCTTCTCGTTCTTGCGCAAGGAACAGGGCGTCGACGTTGAGCCCGACCTTGACTACTGGACGAGTGTCTTCGACAAATATGTGCGCGCCTCAAAATCCAGAGTCGCTGCAGGCGAGGATAGCGAGACTCCATCCTCGCGGACCATGAGCTTCGCCGGTTTCCAAGCCTTCATGACCTCTCCTGCGAACACCTGCTTCGTACCTTCAAGCTCACACCTCAAACTCGATCGCCCACTCAATGAGTACTTCATCTCGAGTTCTCATAATACCTACCTCACTGGACGTCAAGTGGTTGGCGAATCGAGCACCGAAGCTTACATCACAGCGCTGCAAAAGGGTTGCCGCTGTCTCGAGATTGACTGCTGGAATGGAAACGACGACAACCCGATTGTGAACCACGGCCGCACCTTCACAACCAGCATATCTTTTCGCGAAACCATCAAAGTCATCAACCAGTACGCGTTCTGTGAATCAATATATCCCTTGATTCTATCTCTGGAGGTCCATTGCAACGGCCTCCAGCAGACGCGTATGGCTGATATCATGAAGGAAGAATTTGGTGATCAATTGATTCGCGAGCCTCTAGACTGGTCATCCAATGTACTGCCTTCACCCGAAGCCCTCAAGGGCAAGATTCTGATCAAAGTCAAGTCTGCCGCGGATGACTATATCGATGCCCAAGCCGTGGCAACCAAATTGGCCAGTCGAACTCGCGATCGAAGTATTAGCTCACCCCTCGTCCGTCCCATACAATCGAACGACAGTATGATTCCAAACTCTCCGCTTGTATCTAGTCCGCCCTCGATGAGTCCGCCTGAACGCACGAATCTATTCTGGGCTTCCCCTCGAACGTCAGCTGCCTCGACGACCGCAACAATGCCAACGTCAGCGCTGTTAAGCTCTGCCGAGGACAGCGACAGTCCGCCCGCGACTGAAGCTGAGGACAAGAAAAAGAGAAAGACGAGCACCAGCAAAATCGTCAAAGTACTCGGTGAGCTTGGCGTCTACACTAAGGGGATCAAATTCACGACTTTCAAGACCGCTGATGCCAACACCTACAACCACGTCTTCTCCATTAGCGAGAAAACTTTCAAGGACCTCACCAAACAAGGATCGCTGTCAAAACAAGCACTCCAAGAACACAACATGCGCTGCCTGATGCGTGTCTATCCCCATTTTCGCCGGATCACTTCTACGAACTTCGAACCGCTTCGATTCTGGCGACGAGGCGTCCAAATGTGTGCGCTAAATTGGCAAACATATGACCTTGGGCAGCAATTCAACGAAGCGATGTTCAAGGCAGGGGATGACCGCACCGGCTACGTCCTGAAACCAGCTGAGCTACGACTGGAAGACCCAACGCCGGTGGTTGGCCATAAATGGGCCCCTAAGAAGCGCGTCAAGTTTGCAGTCGAGATTATATCCGCCCAACAGCTTCCTCGCCCGAAGACTCTCAGTGCAGACGCAAACATCAATCCCTACATTGAATTCGAGATGTACAGCGCGGAGGAGACGGATCCGAAAGCAGGCCCCAACGTCATTGGAGAAGGTGGCCGCGACGCCTCTACTCGTAGCGGTTATTCTAGCCTCGGGGATGTTGTCCGCAAAAGAACGCACATTTGCCCTGGCAATGGATATAATCCGATGTGGAACGACCGCATTGCGTTGACTCTAACAACAAAGTTCCCAAGCCTCGTCTTTGTGAGGTGGTCCGTTTGGAACTCGCGTGACGCGCAAAATATCGAACGGGCTCCGTTGGCTACCTTTACTGCCAAGCTGAGCAGCCTGCAGCAAGGGTATCGCCATCTTCCCCTATTCGACAGCAATGGCGAGCAATACCTTTTCTCGACTTTATTCTGCAAGATCGAAAAGGAGGACCCCATCGATGTAACGCCTGTGCCGATCGCGGAGTCTTTGAGCTCCCGAAGGTCATCATTCGATTCCACCACCCCCTTGCAAGAAGCCACCAACCAACAGACTAGTCGTGGCTTTTTGAGGAAGATCATGGGTCGCAATCCTAGCGCTAGCAGAACGCGCAACAAAGACGGCACTTTCGAGCGGACCCTCAGCGAACCCAAAGACGCGGAGTATGATTTCGTCAGCCGCAGTAGCACGTTCGATAAAGCGAACAGCCTTGCTGAAAAATAACGCAATGCCCTGGCAGTTAACATCCGCTCTGGCTAACAACGCTACCACAGGACTGTCAAGCGATTTTCCGCTCAGCTGTTATACCTCCCAGAGCAATTCTAAAGTAGTAGAACAGAGCCCGATTAAGCCTCTTTCTGTGCTCATTGTTTGTGGCGCGCCGGAAAATCGCCTGACGACCCTGTGGTATCCAACTGCTCCATAACCCCAGTCACCCCGCTTTCCGCATCAAGGTTCCCTCTTGTATCATACGTTTCTCATTTGTCCTTGGGTTATCGGCAGAGGTGTGCATGCCTACGTTGTATCGCATTGGATCATTCGTACGCACGACGCGGGAACGGGTGGCTCGATCCGTGCTCGATCCGCATACCCTTTTTGGGTTATCGATGCACAACTACCCGAACATACCCACACCCACGGGGCCGCAAATTTTCCATTGGCCCAAGCGACCTCGCATCTAGACCAGAATCTTGTTTCCCATCGTTGATCTGGTCTATCTTTCTCCGCGTTCATCTCTGTGGCCGAGCTATTATACCCGCTGCATTCGTCTATCGTATCGCTTGAAATTTTTTCACTGCTCACCCATGTCCTGTCCTAGCCGGGGGCTTTTCTCGATTGGTTTGTTTTACTGGCGTCGGGGTTGGCTGCACGCTTGCAGACCCCCACGGCATTTGGACATGGGAATATCCATCTATAGACTTGGGAACTTTCTGTTACATGGGCTTCAGCGCTCACCTCCGCCGTTGCCAGCTGGGCAGGCAGGCGGTCACGCTGGCAAGCGGAACCGATCACGATCACTCTCTGTACATCATCGTCTCCTTCATCTCAATTTCCTTTGTTGTTCGGGCGTGATGAGCCCGACGATACGATGGCATGACCCGATGCCTGCCATTTACCGTCTTCCATCTGACTCGGAGCAGCAGAGGGGCGTGGGCTTAGGCTTTATTGGGTGGCTATCTGTCTGTCTTTTGCTGCGTGTTCATCATTTCAACTTTCTTCTTTTCTTTATTCCTCTTCATTACCTTCGATTCATACGATCATTTTGGGTCGCGTCGATTACCACATTGTGGCATGTATGCGGGCATCTTTGGCAGCTGGATTTTGCGGAGATTGTGGACACCTTCTTGGGACCATTGCGGCAGCCTGTGGCTGTTGGCAACTTGAACCCGCCTACTTTGTTTGTGGGAATAGATTGCCGACCTCGGTCGATGGGGTACTGGCTAGGAATGACAATTTTTTTGCTGTGCCCAGATACGACTTTGGGACGGACGATCATGTTCGAAAAATCTCTGCTCCGATATGCATGCTCTGTGACACTTAGTTTGATGTTACTCGCCTACAACATCCTGGCTTTGCAGTGCACCCGAGAACGCTACTCAACGCACCGCACCGCGACAGCTTACCGGAACCGCACGGAGGATACCGCCTACCCTCGCTCTATTCCGCTCACCCATGCCCTCACCACCTCCCTCTCAAAACAGCATCGCACCGCATGCCCGGTTGCCCCGGGTGGCCCACAACCATTTCCCCAATCCACAGATTTTAGACGGCGCGCTCGTTCGTCACCTCAGCTCGTCAAGACCCCCCCCTTCGCGCAATTTCTACGACACAAAGGAGAGCCACCAATCGCAACCATTACTTGCTGAACGCCTGAAACTGCAGACCTGCATACCTGCAAGCCCGGAGCGAGCTCCTGTCTCCTTCTAGCTTCCGCCGAACCAGTGCTAGAGCGATTGTCGTTGTTGGGCCATGCAGTGCTACCTGGGGTCGCTTGCGTAGTGTCGGTCCCTCTGGGGCTGAGAAAAGTGCGGGATCTGTGTGTGCGAGCCTCTGCGAGGGGTGGAGGGTTGATGGGGGACGGGCGCCATCCCGAATTCCCCCCGTACCCGTCGGCGCACCTGCTGGCTGGCCTGGCGCAAGGGATGCTAGTCTTTGCGGTGCGGTGCGGTGCGCCACCGACGCGGAGCTGGAGGGCAAATACGAAAGATTTTTGTTCTTTGCTTTTTTTGCTTTTGCTAGTGCCAAGGCTGATCAGAGTGGTAGATCATCAATTGGGCCTTGAACATTTACATCAACATCAACATCATAGTGATGTTTCAAAAGTCAACACTGGATAGATGTGTGGTGTGATCAGATCCGAGAGAAGGGATAGAGTGGGTCTGCGATGATGCGGCGGAATTCTAGCGTTCCCGAGACGTACCGATGTGGTGGAGAGCTACGGGGACGCGTACGCTGTCTCTATAATCTGATAAGCTTGTTGGGAACTTGGGAGAGAGGTCGGAAAGCTCCGTGCTAGGATGAAAAAGTGAAGCGAACGGGTGTGCAAATAAGCTACTTGGAGAGCATACAAGGGGGCTTGTCGGTGTGTCGGAATAGACAGCCATCTCGCTCTCAAGGTCCTAGGCGCGTCCGGTTGTTTGATCTGGGGTAGCTACTGCATCGTACATTCTCTAGTGTGTACCAACAGATGCCTATTCGAGGCACGGCACTATCCTGGTGTATGACGAGATAATCTGGACGAGGGAACATGTTGGTGTGTATCAAAGGGATTCATCGACTACCAGCTGGGAGTGTTCGAGGCTAAGGTACGGCGATCACTGGCTTTGGACCTTCGAACAGACAGTCAAGTCTGTTGGTGTGTGTTGAGGACAAGCGAGAGCTACATCGGCAGTTGTACCGCTGCCTCATTCCTAGGTATGCTGATAGCCACTTACAGGGGAAGTTGTTGGACTTTGTCCCATGTCGTTGGCGCACCGTAACGGCAATTGTAAGGCAGAAGGATGTTCGGTTCCGTCGCTCGTTAACAGTGAGCTAGCGTGGGTATTCATGAAGAATGATACCTTCGCTCGATCCAAACGCTCCAGATTGTAGACAGAGGAATGTGTAGCCCGTACATGCATCCGGCGGTGATGACGGCACTAAGTTATGAAAATCCTAAATAGGAATTCTCCCCGATAGAAATAGAAGAGAGAAGATGCAGTGCTCGTGGGCTCAAGTGCGACCGCACTGAGGAAGTGCCTTGAGATCGGGACACGGGCTGACTCGTGGACATTGCGCATTGTGCACGTACCGGTGAAGTGATGCATGATATGCGCATGTCGTCACTGGTTCTAACTAGGGACGGGCCGTTAGTGTTTAAGAGCGATGGTCAATGTTCTCTATCTCCACGACGGCTTGCTGTCGTATCGGCCTACGCCCGCACCTCACCTTGGGGCAAGGACATAGAATCGCTTGCATGCTTGCGCAGGTCTGCGTCTGGAATGTACAGGTAATAGTGAGAACCGGGAACGCGTCAAGCAGATCGAGTCAGATGCGTTAGGCAGGGTTACGCTGTCGTTTGAGCGTGTTGTGTCGTGCATGATGCATGGTGGCGTAGTACGTTGGGGCCGAAGAACCATGCTGTGGCGTCTGGCCCCAGACCCAGACCCAAACCTAGTTGTGAACCTCGACTTGAGAATGAGGGCAATGCAGTTCACGTATTTGCTTTTTGAATGTCCGATCACGATTAGATTGTAAGGGATGAGGTCGGTGAAGTTAAGTGCTGAACGCATACCACCTGAGCTCGGTTCCGCTACAAGCATGCTATTTCGGACGACTCGCATGGAGGACGAAGGCTTGAGGAAAGAGTACGCTAGAATAAATAAATTCATTTACCAATAGGCTCGGGGCGCTTTGCCGGTTGATCTAAAAATCGGCCGCATTGATTTCCGATGGATCGTATTACACAACATAAATTGTCGGTATGTGGCTCCCTGCAGCAGAGGTGCATCTCGAGCTGAACAGCGGCGGTGAAGATCCAACAGACGCATGAGAATACCTGCGATGCAGTGCATTGCTCGGACGGGTGCATACTCGCACGATGTCCCTCTATAAGGCCTGCAATCAGCACAACTACGGCGGTGAGGTGGGATACTCTTGATGTGACTGCTGCACCTCAACCTGCATATGTAAGTCAGAGCGTGCTTCACGTACAGGGAAGATATCCTCCGAGACTCGGAACCACCTGCATGGTGACTCTCAGGCTCCATACCCGGGAAAGGAGGATTCCGATCGATTTTCTTACGCACCTTCCTAATGAAGGGTCACGGGGTGAGCGTAAACATGCTTGATGCGATTGTTCTGGTAAAGCAGGTAGCCGTCCGTGAACACGAGTTCAAGTTGCAGACTTGATCATGCGCCTCAATTTTTCCGTCGTGCCGCAATCCTCGCTAGCGATTCCAAGTACGAATCACAGTTCCGGTGAAGCTACCTTGGCTTTCAATATATGGCGGGGTGCATCTATATTGCTGCCGGTGTTATCGGATGACATGGGGAACACAACATGCCATGGCATGTGCTATGTCGTTTGTCTGTCTGCCGCGAATGGAGACTGATAGAAGGATCAGTCCGTTCGGCCGGGTAGAGCCGGAACTATCGTAGACGCTGACAGCGTCTTAACGTGTGGTCCGTCAGTTGCGGATGATGGCTGATAGACAAGTTGCCAGAGAGGGGAGACAGGTAATTAGGAGCCTGCTGCATATCTGAGATACCTGGTGGTTAGTGCATCACACTGGGGCTCCTGACAATGATCCTGGCTATCGCGTCAACAAGCACTAGCGAAAATCTAGGATGAACGCCTTGAGACAGGATGCCATGATTGAGCGCGGTTGCCGCTCACTAGCTGTGGTCATGCGTTCGTTATCGGTGGGTCCGTCACACTTCCAGCGCACGCATAGCCAGTGTTTTTGTTGTATGCCCTACAGGGTCCTGTGCACTAGTCGTGTAGTATAGTGGCAGAGGGGTTGCGTACTTGATCATGGATATGATGGAGATCCATGGGCCCTTTGACAAATGCTATGCAGACTTCTCTCAACTCGACTCTTTCATGGGACCAGTTCACTCGAACTCGAGCTAGGAAGATAATGGTTAGAGTGAACTGAGGTAGGGTTCCAGTCGGAGGAGCATGGGATGGCTAGCAATCTTACATCATTTGTCCAACAAGACGGTAGCTCTCCGGAACCGGCATTCGGTGTCCACTTTACTTCGCGTGCGAGATAGCGAGCAACGACGTTCACACGCAACAAGCTCGGGTCATCGTGATGAACGGCATTGGCTAGAAAGGCCGGTTCGATATTGCTTCACCATCCCCTGCCACCTCTTATGCACGCACAGACCATTCAGACGAGGCAGAGCAGAACCGCTGTTGGCTTGAATCTCACTGTTAGAGAGTCAGCCTAGATGATCGAGAACAAATACTGCCTGTTCGCGACCGCGGGTATTTCGCACTCTGCCGTTGCGGTGTTTTCCCCTCTGGCGCTACGTATGCACCCCGCACTCGAATACATGACTGTGATTGATCAGCCGGCCTGTCCCGCGCCACGTTGGCCTCATTTTCTGGAACATCTCTTTCAGCTCGGTCCTCGCCCCGCCAACTAGGTCCGGATGCAACGGCATGCGTCCGGCGAGATGAGGCACCCTCCACTGCACTTAGCGTGGGGGTCACCCCTCCCCATCCTTTCAGCTGATGTACTTTGATGTATCGGTACAACCATGCCGTTGATGCGGACAAAGGGAGTGGCACTCGAGTACGATTTCGAGGTCATGTGACGACAGAGATATCCAGGGCTGGAGGAACCAAGGCTTTGCCCATCGAGACCATCTTCAACAAGGTACTGTTGTATATACCTATTGCCGTAAGCTGAAAGGCTACAGAGGAATCCTAACCAAGTCTTGGAGTCACTCGTAGGTCCTCGATTTCCATACCTAGGTAGGAATACCAACTCTTTTTACGTCTGACGACTATAGAGTGGATGTGGATAGTTAATGCGTATCCAAGGACAGGTATCGGTCCTGAAAGACTATGAAGGCCTTTCTGTCTTCCGCGTCACTTACTTTGCTGTTACTCACTATTTCGAAGGCATCTCAAATGCTTCCAAAAGTTGAGAAGAAGGCACCCTGCATGGTCCGCAGACGCGGAAAAAGGGTAGCACCAGGTTCAAGAGTATCGACGAGCAGACCCTCGGATTGAAGAAGATCCCAGCGGTGTCTGGACCAGATCTTTCTAGAAGCAAAATCGGAGAGGTGCTTTGACGGAAGTTTGATACATGAATGCTTCTGCAAAAGAAACAGCTGATCTCGAAGCGGATCGTGTACCGTATCCAGCAAACTGACCCCCGATGCGGCTCTGCAGACGGTCGTACAGACATGACGACGTGCACCCCGTGCACTGGGTTCTCGGGAGACTGCATGATGACAAGAAATGACAAGAATCGACCATACTGGTCGCATGCCATCTTTCAAGATAGCAACAAGAAGCTCGAGGAAGCCCTGAGATGGACGGTCTCCACAGTCCTTCGAGGCGAGCGGAGGGACCATTGATGAGACGTCAGGAACTGGTTGACGTGCAGATTGAGCGATGACTAAGACAGCGCACGGATCATGCGCCTCCCGACCGCCGACATTCACAGTTAGCCCACTCCGTCTTCAACACCCAGACGTGACCTTTGCTAGGAATTTGCGTCGCTTTCACTGAGACAACACAGCCGGGCCCTGCGACTGCGCAAGGCGCTGATAGCCGCTGCGCCCGACTGCATTCCCACCCCGGGCGTGTCTGGCTCGTTCTGCCCCTCCAAAAGAAATTCCCACGGCGGGCCCTCATAAAATCCACAAACACCCTGCCCTCTCTGCGCACGACCACGAAATCGCCACCAACATGGAAGGCGCCTTCACGCACATGGGCAACCACCTGGTGTCCGACTCAGCCGCGACCATCAACGCAGGCGACGAGGAGAGCATCCTAGATGGAGAACTTTCCCGTGGCACCCTCACTGCTTCGCGACGGCGGCGCATGGACGACGACGAAGAGACGGATGTCTACGACGACGATGATATGGAGAGCATGGTTAGCATGCCTGTTGGAGGCGCGAACGGCAAGCCTAGCATGAAGGCTGAGGAAGAGGTGGAGCTGCCTCCTCATGCCTGCGCGTGAGTGATGTTCTGAAATGTCCATGTGAAGCTTCTAACTTTTCTTCTTCTTCTTAGGTATTGTGGCATCCACAATGCGGGCAGCGTCGTCAAGTGCCTTGCCTGCAACAAGTGGTTCTGCAGCGCCCGCGGCAATACTTCGTCATCCCACATCATCAACCACCTGGTCCGCGCTCGCCACAAGGAAGTCCAGCTTCACCCGCTCTCCTCTCTCGGAGACACTATCCTGGAATGCTACAACTGCGGCACCAAGAATGTGTTCCTGCTTGGCTTCATCCCAGCCAAGTCAGACACGGTCGTGGTGCTCCTCTGTCGCCAGCCGTGTGCTGCTATGCCGTCCCAGAAGGACATGAATTGGGACACGTCTCGCTGGCAACCCCTGATAGAAGACCGCTCCTTCCTGTCATGGCTCGTTCCAACTCCATCAGACCAGGAGCAGTTGCGGGCGCGCCACCTCAGTCCTCAGATGATTGCTAAACTGGAAGAACTGTGGAAGGATAATGCGGCTGCCACCATTGCTGACCTCGAGAAGGGTGCAGGGCAAGAAGAAGTCATTGCAAAGGTTCTGCTCCGCTATGACGATGCTTTCCAGTACCAGAATGTCTTTGGTCCGCTTGTTAAGATCGAAGCCGACTATGACCGCAAGTTGAAGGAATCGCAATCGCAAGACCAGCTCGTTGTGCGCTGGGACATGGCACTTAATAACAAGCATACGGCGAGTTTCATTCTCCCAAAGCTTGAACTCGGTGACGTGAAGTTGGCTGTTGGAGACGAAATGCGCCTTCGCTACACTGGAGAACTCCGGCCGCACTGGGAGGGTGTAGGCTATGTCATCAAGATTCCTAACAATCAGTCTGACGAAGTTACCATCGAACTACGAACCAAGGGCGACCACAAGTCTGTACCAACGGAGTGCACTCACAACTTCAGCGCCGATTATGTGTGGAAGGCCACGTCTTTCGACCGCATGCAGCATGCCATGAAAACCTTCGCTATCGATGAAATGAGTGTTTCCGGCTACATCTTCCATCGTCTTCTTGGTCACGAAGTCAACGCGGCTCCAATGAAGACCCAGATGCCTCGCAAATTCAGCGTTCCTGGGCTTCCCGAATTGAACGCTAGTCAGATCAACGCCGTCAAGAGTGTACTGCAGAAGCCTTTGAGTTTGATTCAAGGCCCTCCAGGAACCGGAAAGACGGTCACCTCTGCGACCATCATCTATCACCTGTGCAAGATAAGTGGGGGACCGGTCCTGGTCTGCGCTCCCTCCAACGTTGCCGTTGATCAGTTGTGCGAACGCATCCATCTCACCGGACTGAAGACTGTTCGTGTCACCGCAAAGTCGCGAGAAGATGTTGAGTCCTCTGTTGGTTTTCTGTCCCTTCACGAGCAAGTCCGCATGAACGATACCAACGTGGAGCTCAACAAGCTAAACCAGCTTAAGAGTGACGTTGGTGAGCTCTCGAGCCAAGATGAGAAGAAGTTCAAACAATTGACTCGGGCTGCTGAGCGGGAAATACTTGGAGCTGCGGACGTCATCTGCTGTACTTGCGTTGGTGCTGGAGACCCTCGTCTCTCTAAAATGAAATTCAGAACGGTTCTCATTGATGAGTCAACCCAGTCTGCTGAGCCGGAGTGCATGATCCCCTTGGTTCTCGGATGCAAGCAGGTTGTTCTCGTGGGCGACCACCAGCAGCTTGGCCCAGTCATCATGAACAAGAAAGCAGCCACTGCCGGTCTCAACCAGTCACTCTTCGAGCGACTGGTCATCTTGGGTTGTTCTCCAATCAGACTTCAAGTGCAGTACCGCATGCACCCTTGCTTGTCCGAATTTCCGTCCAACATGTTCTACGAAGGCTCACTTCAGAACGGCGTTACCATGCAAGACCGCGTTCGTCGAGACGTCGATTTCCCATGGCCTGTTGCTGAGAATCCCATGATGTTCTGGTCCAACATTGGTGCCGAAGAGATTTCGGCGTCCGGAACCTCATATCTCAATCGCACAGAGGCCACAAATGTTGAGAAGATTGTTACCCGCTTCTTCAAAGCCGGAGTTCAGCCCGGGGCCATTGGTATCATCACGCCGTACGAAGGTCAACGTAGCTACGTTGTCAGCTCCATGCAAGCCACGGGTAGCTTCAAGAAGGAAAATTACAAGGAGGTCGAAGTTGCCTCGGTTGATGCTTTCCAAGGACGCGAGAAAGACTTCATCATCCTCTCTTGCGTACGTTCCAATGATCACCAAGGCATCGGTTTCTTGAGCGACCCCCGCCGTCTCAATGTCGCTCTTACTCGCGCGAAGTACGGTCTTGTCATACTCGGCAACCCCAAGGTCCTTTCCAAGCATCCTCTATGGCATCACCTTCTTCAACATTTCAAGGATCGTAATTGCCTGGTTGAAGGGCCCTTGACCAATCTTCAGGTGTCTCTTCTGCAATTCAGTCGCCCGAAGCAGACATACCGTGGGCCACAGCGCTACCAGATGGCCTTCCAGCATGCGAACAATATGACTGCCGCTCGTCCGGGTTGGAACAATGGTGGCAAGCCTCGTCAAGAGTACAACGACAATGGTTCAATTGTCGGGTACATTCCCGACGATGTATCTTCGGTCCACTCCTCCGCCCTTGGTGGTGTCAATGTCAACTCCAACTATCCTCCGATGTTCTCTAGTTTTCAAGAGAGCTGGCCATTGCCAGGTCGTTCCAACCTCGGACCGAAAGGCAAGGGCAATGGTGTTGCCGGTAGCGTTGCCGGGGAATCGATTGCAGCAAGTGAGCTCACGGACACGAGGAGCAGCATTGCCGACGGGCCTGGAGGCATCAGCCTCAGCGGCTTGAACCTAAATGACTACAACAAGCCCACATCACTCAGCCAGTCTGATCGGCTCAACCGCTTCGTTGAGTCGACTCGCCGCACTGATAATGTTGGGGGTGGTTTTGGCGGAAACCGTGGACTTCGGGGTGGTCTCAGTGGATACGATGACGACGATGCTCGCAGCATCTCGACAGCCTTCGCTAGCCAGATGGGGTACAACGACTGATTCGCTGCTCGTCAACCTAGCTTGTAGGATTGTGTTTCCAGTATTGGCTAGTATTGCTTCAACGACCTAAACTCTCTGCATCCGCCGGAGTGGGCACCTAGCGCACCTCGCCCTGCATCATCAGGTACCGAGACAGCAGGCTGCGACTTCTGGTCCGATGCACGGGACCGCAATCGGTAGCTACCTCCCAATATCGGCAGCCCTCACCGATTCTGCAAGTCTACCAACCATCGTCAAGGGTTCGCCTGTTCATGCAGGGCCTGTTCCGGTACTGCGTTGAGAAATGTGTGTCCGGCTCGCAAGTTGGTGGACCGTGGGGGTCTTGCAGTATGTACAGTCGTTGACACACGACCATGTCTACACTCCCGTAGCCCGCTTATCACGGCTAAAGTAGTACTGCAATCTGCACTACTGCCTTACTCAAATGGTTGCAGTGCTTAGGAGGGGCAACCATCGTCCATGGTGTCGACTCGGAGTGTGCATACCTCTATGTTGCTTTCTTGACTTTTTTGATGTTACTCGGCTGCGGGATCGAACAAATTAAAGGAGATGAGAAAACCATAATGGATGTAGTAATTCTGCAATAAAACTGTCTTTCCGACTATGTGTGCTGTGGGTGAAATGTGGGATATTTTGGGTCATAATAATTTCCATCAGCCTCTCCGTTACATATGCGTGGAAGAAGAGTCGGTCACTGCTACCAAGGCACCTGATGGTTTCCAGACCCGAAATTACAGGCAAGCATTATAATTTCACCTTAGGTCCACAACTTCAAAATGCAGTGAATTAGAACATCGACAGCCGTTTTCGTCATAGGTGAGCTCCAGCTCAAATCTTAAGCCTAAGACGGACTGGTTTGTTGACAAATAAGTTATGAATTGGAGAACTCAAGAGTCTCCAAACCCCTCGGGATGAAGACAAACACTCCTAGAAACGAGCGCAGTGAGGAATACTGCGGTGGCACAGTAGATCCAGAATTGGCTTCCCCATAGCGGGAAATGGTCCGACCCAAAATACGAAGCTGGCTATCCGGCTCAACGTCTCCGCCTCAACGGACTGGACACACACGAACGCAATGTATGTTGGACGTCCTAACGCTTTGCGCTTCAATCAGGGATTGATGGATATCGAGTGGAGGAACGAAGCCCGACTATCGATTTGTGAAACGACGTTCTCTGCATATCGCAGCCACTTGCAGCTGTATAACCACCAGTCTCCGCTCTTACACGCATAGTTTTCTGGTACCAACTCCTTCATCCACGGATGGTTTCCACACTTCCATGTTCCATTTCCCATTTCCCATGACCCATTACCCTAACCCTACGCCTCCTTCCCCACCTGCTCCAACACCTTCAAATACTCACCCACCTCCTTCGCCCCCACCATCGTAAAGTCCCTACGCCTTCCCTCAAAAACCACATACGGCACGCTATCCACCCCATTCCCCGCCTGTTCTCTAATTTTTGCTTTGACGTCCACCAATCCCTCACTTTCATCCTCTACCAACGTCTTCGCGTCTTCCTCGTCGAGCCCCGCGGCTCGGCACGCGGTCAGTAGAGTGCTAGGAGCTGATGGATGCGCTTTTTGAGTGAAGTATTGCGTGTATAATGCTATACAGTATACCATATCAGCTCATCATTCGAAAAAACAGACTCGGCAAGAAGGAAACGTTGAATGGGAACATACACTCGACACATCTCCTCCCCGCCTCCGCCCCCTTTTCCTCCTGCACACACATGACCGCGCGGTGCGCATGCAGCGTATTCGCCATCGTGCCGCCAAAATCAAACTCCACACCTTCCGCTTTTCCGAGCGCAGTCATGTACGCCGTGTACTTATCCATGAGCGATGCGTCATTGTTGTATTTCTCTTTCAAGTACCACTTATACTTATCCTCGCCGTCCTGGCTGGCGTCGGGATAGAGTTGGTACGGCGCGAATTGCAGTGTAAAAGTGGCGCGGGTGTTTGGGTCGTCTGGCGGGTGCGATGAAGTGTATTCTGAGAGAGAGCGGGAGAAGCGGAGATAGGCTAGGTAGGTCCAGGGACAGATTGTGTCGAGGGTGAATGTTATGGTTGAATTGTAGGGCATAGTTTTCGATTATGCAAAAAATGGATGGGGACAGATATTGAGAGAATATTCAAAACGTGAAGCTGGAAAGCGGAGCAAGGTCTGGGATAGCTGAGGGCCTGAGATAGCTCTTTGCTTTGTACCTGACAGCATCCGACGCACAACTCAGCATAGTGCGGGGAAGGTCGACGCTAGAAGATTGTGGGGGTGGCGAGAGGGAGTAGGTTCGTAGGTATGATTGTTATTATGTTTAGACAACAATCGACTAGTCTCGACGGGACCGCAATCCGCCATGCATTGAAACCTAGGTGTAGAGAATATGATGAAGAGTAGAAAAGTCCCAAACGACCACCTCTCGGCTAAAGCGTAACAATAAATATCCGATCAGTGATTAACATGTACTTCTCGTAGACAATGGCCCTGATCAAGCGTTCAGCTTGACGTAGTTCCCTGGAGCAGATTAGTGTCATCCTCTGTACAAAGACCATCTTTGAAATACCTGGGAACTGTCCTGTTCTCCCCCTCACTCTGCCATTCCACCACTCATTATCATTCTGCGTCCGTGTGATGATCTCAATTACATCGCCCGCGGTGAAGCTCAGATCGCCTTCTGCTTGCGCTTCGTAGTCGTATAATGCGGTGACAGTTTCTACGGCTGGCGCGCCGCTTAATCGTGAGGGCTTTGGCTTCGGAGGCGGCGGCGCGGCGCCTTTGGTCTTGGCTGCAGAGCCCCATGATGTCGCAGATAAGGGAGGAGACAGAGCACTGCCTGGCGCAGGGCTGTACGGCGGGGGCGGTGTTTCTGTAGAGTCAGACGTTATTGTGGACCTTCTACTTGACTCTCCCTTTGCCTCCAATGCCTTTTGACCGTATTTGGACATGGGCTGGCCTGGTCGGCGTCCGCCCGTGGTTTTGTATTTGGTGATGGAGATGGCCTCCGCCTGAGACTGGACATCGCCTCGCTTTTTCTCGAAGGCGGCTTCGATATCCAAAGTCAGGTCGAAGTACCCAATGTCGATGCTCTGCATGCGCTCGTGCAGTGTGTAGAATACGTTGAGCTGCATGTAGTAGAATGACTGGAACAACGGTTTGATAAACTCGCGCTCCAGCTTGAACAGCTTGGGCAGCTCGTCCTTGAGAAGATCGTTGAAGTAGTTGAAGTCCTGGGTGGCCTGCTCGACGTCGTTCTCGGCCTTGTACATTGCCTTCTCATCCTTGAGCGTCTTGTCCTTCTTGTCCTGCAGCTTCTTGAGGGCCGCACGATGGCGGTCGTAGTCGAGCTGCTTGTGGTCGCGTTTCCCTGCGAGCTTGCGCACGGCCTTGATGATCTCCAACAGTTCGTCCGCAGGCCTGATCACGCGGGTTTCTATCATCTCGAGCTCGGGCTGTAGGGTTGTTTTGAGTTCCCCAACAATGCCCTCATATTCTTCGCAGGCCCTTATGCCTTCGGGATTGCCTTCTTGTACGAACGAATCCGGATCCGACATGCGGCCGGAGATGGGCTTGTAGATTTCAGCGATGGCTTTGGAGAACTCGATTTGATGGTCGAGCATGCCTAGCATACTGAGTTAGCCGTGCGTAACATTGGCCTATCGTCGCACTACTGACCATTTATGGCCTGGAAGTACCTGTTTCGAAGTCAGTATAGCTCGAGCCGTATGCGCCAGGTCCTCACTTTTTCGATTCCTCGTGCAGCTTCTTCGTCTCCTTCTCCAACTCCTCGAAGCGTCGCTCGGCATCGATGTAGACTGGGTCCTTTGTGATCTCGCCCTGTATACCACTGCCATCAGCTAGAGCCCCACAGTCCCGGAAGCCGGCGCAAAGTGCATCCGCTCGGATAACTCAGTCGAGAGAAAGACATACGATGTTGAACCGCTGTTTTAACGTTTGCGGCGCCTGTGGGAGTTTGGTCAGCGCGGTTCAAGATTGTAGCAGCGCGAGAAGGGGGGCGCTTCCGTACCCGGGTGACGCTCTTGGTCAAGCCTTTCCAGCTCATTGGCGGGGTTGGGGGGTCTCGATCAGGAAGAGGGATGCAGTGTAATGGGATACAAAGAACTGCTGGCGATACGAGAGCAGAGCGAGGGCCAGCGACGGGAAGAGCGGGATTTTGGCTTCACGAGCTGCGTTTGCAGGCGGTGGCTCGGGTTCTTTGAATGTCTGGTCGCACCTGCCTATGACGACGGCGCAGTGGCTAAGTCGGCCCCGTGCTTGTGGCAGACGCTTGGCTCGATCGGGTGTCAAGTGCCGGCTCCACGCTGCGCTCTGCGCTCACAAATCCACCGACGAGACACAGCGGCGAGGGTGGTTGCAGAGGATGCTAAGCTACAATGTACACGAGGATGAAGCTGTGAATGTCGACCCTCCAACCTTGGAATGAACCCGGCGGACACCTTGCGCGCCCCGCTGCCGTTTGCTGATGCGCCCCAGGGTCTTTATCCCGTCATGGCCGGGCGTGGGCCGCTTGCGGAGTGTGGGCTCTGTGGGCAATCGCAGCGCGCTGACCCCTCGATCCGCTTACGGAAGCAGCCCAAAGCTTTCTGAGCTCTGAGGCGAATTCTGTGCAACCTTGACTCCAGACACCACACCACCGTCATGTCGAACATTGCACCCACCCTCGCGAGGCAGGCCCTCCGCATCTCTTCTCGTCGCTATCCGTCGTCTGCCCTTGCTCGAGGCTCCTCTCGCGCTGCTGCGGCATTCAGCGGCCATGGAAGGCGGAATTACGTCTCGGAGACGAAGCCGTCACAAGCGACAGTCAATGTCGACACGACCATCAAGGCAGACCAGAAGTCGTTTATGAACCAGACCGGATTGAATCCGCGAGAAGCGATGATGCCCTCGACGGGCATGAGTGCCGACGCCATGATGAGTCCGACTGCGGGTATGTCTCGACTCGGTAGTGGCGATTATAAAGAGGCTAACTCTTCCTCAAGGCATACTCCAGCAAGCAACCATCATGGACGAGGGCACCCGGCCGATCTATCTCGATGCGCAAGCGACGACGCCAATGGACCCACGAGTGGTAGACGCGATGCTTCCGTATATGACTGGCATGTACGGCAATCCGCACTCGCGGACGCACGCCTACGGCTGGGAGAGCGAGAAGGCCACCGATCAGGCGCGAGAGCACATTGCTAACCTCATCGGCGCTGATCCCAAAGAGATCATCTTCACGAGTGGAGCAACAGAGAGCAACAACATGAGCATCAAGGGCGTGGCTCGATTCTTCAAGCGATCGGGCAAGAAGAACCACATCATTACCTGCCAGACGGAGCACAAGTGCGTTCTGGATAGTTGTCGACATCTCCAAGACGAGGGCTTCCAAGTAACCTATCTGCCGGTTCAGGAGAACGGTCTCGTGGACATGGCACAGCTCGAAGCTGCGATACGCCCTGAGACTTGCCTGGTCAGCATAATGACTGTCAACAACGAGATTGGTGTCGTACAGCCCGTTGACGAGATTGGAAGACTATGTCGGTCGAAGAAGATCTACTTCCACACCGACGCAGCGCAAGCCGTAGGGAAAATCCCCATCGATGTCAACAAGATGAATGTGGATCTTATGTCGATATCCGGGCACAAAATATACGGGCCGAAAGGAATTGGCGCATGCTACGTCCGACGGAGACCAAGAGTCAGGCTCGACCCCATCATCAGTGGCGGAGGTCAGGAGCGTGGCTTGAGGAGCGGCACCCTGGCGCCATTCCTGTCTGTCGGTATGGGCGAAGCAGCGAGAATATGCAAAGAGGAGATGCAGGTATGTTAGCGACATTTACATATTCTCGCCACCAACTACGATGATTATTTGCTCTATACATGCATGGCTTTCAGAGCGTCAGGTGTGCTTTCGGGCCGCCGACGCGCCATGTTGACAATTGTGCAGGGGTTATGAGACCATACCCATTGACTTTGTCTTGCTCTCTTCTTCTGCAAAGCTCGACACTGACTTGCTGTAGTATGACTCGAAGCGGATCACTAGCCTATCCAACCGCCTCCTTGAAGGTCTACTATCCCTGGAGCACACAACACTAAACGGCGACCGAACACGACATTATCCTGGCTGCGTGAACGTCTCGTTTGCCTACGTTGAAGGTGAATCACTCCTCATGGCGCTCAAGGACATTGCTCTTTCTTCAGGAAGTGCATGCACGTCAGCTTCCCTTGAGCCCTCATACGTGCTTCGAGCTCTCGGAAGCAGTGACGAGAGCGCGCACAGCAGTATCCGCTTTGGTATCGGCCGCTTTACGACTGAAGCAGAGATTGACTACGTCCTCAAGGCCGTGAGGGAGCGTGTCACCTTCCTTCGAGAGCTAAGCCCTCTGTGGGAGCTTGTCCAGGAAGGCGTAGATCTGAACACGATTGAATGGAGTCAGCATTGAGAGGCGGCTTGTTTGTGGAGAATTAGGAGGACACCTGTAAAATATCATGATCTGCTGGCTTCGAAGCTCTTTTGAGATATCCATACTCATGCTCACACTCGCTGAGGATTCTGCGGTGGGCATTTACCATTCAATGTACTATATGTTACAGTCTTCCAGGCCAGGCTTGGTCTCATATTGTCATACCAAGCGCATTCGCATTCGTGGTGTTCAGTTCTGATGCAATTTGATCGCCAATCCAATGACAACTTGAGACGCAACTAAGCTATGACACCTGCACTGCGCATTTTAACATCTATTTGTAGAAATAGACTTCCTTGAACAACTTGCAGCTTTTGCCATTGCCAAGGTCGAATGCTGTTCGGTAGCCTTGAAATGATGCTCGGAGCTTCCCCGCGCCGCACGTTGCACCTCAACTCCCAGCATGGCCGGCGTGCCAGAGAAAGTGCTCAATTGGCTTTACAGCGTCTTGCCGAGTGTGAATGCCCCCAACTCTGCATGCTATAGGCATGTACTGACTGCGCGACCCAGGAATACGCAGACGTCAATCGCACCTACCACGACGTCGCCGAGTCGTTGTCCCACTATCCTTCACTCTCTCCGCGAACAGAAGTCTACAGTGCGCCAGCCGCCCTATATCCCTACGAGCCCGCAGAACTGTGCTAATCATACCAGCATACGAGAATGGAGCTTCAGCGCTCCTACTACTTCTCAGCGGCACCCTCCCCGTCACGTTTCGCGGCGCCACATACGGCTTCCCTGTCGCAATATGGGTACCGCATGTCTACCCCCGAGAGTCGCCCATTGTATACGTCACGCCTTCTCAAGATATGCTGGTGAGGCCAGGACAACATGTTAGTGGCGACGGCAGGATATACCATCCCTACTTGGCACAATGGGGGAAGTATTGGGATGTGAGTGCTGCCTGCTCGTGAATAAGTCTTGCGTCGCATTACATGGATATATTGTGCTGACAGGACATCGGCCAGAAATCGACGATATATGACTTTCTAGCCGTTCTCCGCAGTGTCTTTGCAAAGGAACCGCCAGTCCGGTCCAAGCAACAGCAACCACAGCAGTACGGCGCGTCCACTGCGCAAGCTGCTCCACCGCCCGTTCCCCCACCTCCAACGGAGTGGAGACGTTCAGTTCAGAGCTCTCAAATAGCCTCACCTTCTCCTGGTGCATCTTCGCAGGCCCCAGCACCACCACCAAAACCTCCGAAACCTTACGAGCAGACTGGAGGTACGCCTCAAGCCCAGCGAGACGGTCGCTATAGTGGTCCTCCCCCATTACCTCCACAACCTCCTCAGCAACAACATCAGCAGAATCAACATCCACCGCCTCCAAGTCAGACTCCTTATGGAGGTTGGCAGCAACACGGTCCTCCAACCAAAAATCTTCCTCAGCGGCAGTCGAGTTACGGCGTAAGCCAGGCATCGGCTGGAGGTCGGCCTCCACGGCCTCAGGTACAAGCCCAGAATACGCAAAGCTACCAAGCAAATTCCTATCAAATTGGGAGTCCGGTTAGCCCTATAACACCTGAAGATCAACGGCGTGTCTCTCGGTATCAGCATCCGTCACAGCATCAACAGCAGCAGTACAGTGCACCTCCACCTTCACAACCCGGATACCAGCAACCTCCGCCTCCAGTGTTTGCACCACAGCAGCATCAGCCATATCCGCCACAACAAGTTCAACAGGCTCCCCCGGCCCCAAAGCCACCCGTCGACCTACTAGATGACTCTCTTGAAGTGACCTTACCTTCGCAAACGAATCAACCTGCCCCGCCTGCTCCTCCCATTCCGCCCAATCCAGAGAAAGATGCCATCCTGCACGCTCTCTCCCAGACCCTCTGCTCTCAAATTTGCCAAATCGTATCCTCCAACGCAGCGGCCATTGCACCGCTGCAGGCACAACAGTATGCGCTGCAAACAGCCTATTCCCGGCTTGCGTCCGAGCTCGGCCAACTACAGCAGCTGGACGCCGCTCTGGCAAGCAACGAGAGGATATTGAAAGACACGATGGTGGAAGCAGATCGAGTCATGAACGATGCGAGCAGGAGAGCAGCGCCGGATGTGGATGACGTGCTTGTGGTGCCGACGGTTGTAGGCGGGCAGCTGTATACCCTTGCGGCAGAGGAGAGGGGCATACAAGAGACGCTGTTTGTGCTGGGGCGGGCGCTGGATAAGGGGAGGGTGGCGCCGGAAGTGTTTATTAAGGTATGTCCATATTTCTTTGGTCTGTAACAGTCTCGCTCGGTGGACTACCATTCGTTTTGTAGCTGCCACTACTGGAATATACTGACGTGAGGACAGCAAACGAGGAGTCTTGCAAGAGAGCAGTTCTTGAAGAAGGCGTTGATTAAGAAGATTGCGAGAGGCATGGCGCTGGACGAGTATGTCATGCGGTGAGACGCATGCTGAGCATGGTAAGAGCAGAAGACATGGGATGTCCATGGATAGTATGCATGTATATGTAGGCCTCCAGCCACGATAAGCTACAAGGAAAAGAATCTGTGAGCGTCATCGAGGTGTTACTCAGTTGCTTGTTCACCATGCAACAGGCACCGTGACAATGCTGCCCAAAGTCAGTCTGGGATAAAAAAGGCGGAGCTCGCACAAACCTCTTGCCACTATCTTGAATCATTGCACGTATTCGACGTACAAGGGGTCCTTGGATTCTTGAAGCTGACGCTGTACAGCTAGTCCATGCTAAGCCAAGATGTTCGAAGGTTGCGATCCCTCTGATGATCATCTGAGTATGCGCAGACCTGATAGAAAATGTGCTCGTGCTGATGTAAGGTTGTAGCTATCACTAGGATATCTCAAGTTCCTGCATGTCGACGACTTGCAGAAATGGCAAAGGGCTTCAATGACCTCCGCGCTGGGCTGCTTGATGTTCTGTGTCGTGCTACACATAGTAAAGTGTAGTGTAATATCATCGAAGTAGCAATATTCTGATCTGGAAGAATGTTGCGATAAGCAGGCAAACTTTGAGCCATGGATCGTGATGACGAGCGCGAAACTGCAGGTGAATGTCAAGGCACAGGAGGAATCGTCATTGGGTAAAGACGTCATCGGTTATAATGCAGAAGGTGCGATTACTAGCGCTGGGAAAGGATGGTACCCGCTTACCTTCCAATATCCACCTACCCACCCTAGAACCAACTATATGTATTCCTTAAAACTGCAAACCCACCACATACGACCATTGAAAATAGAATAAAGCATTCCCCGTCCGATCAATGTACTTAACCTATTTGTCGGTAGACTAGTAGTTGCGTGGGTGACCAGCAGCGAATCCCTACTGTCGTATGTCATCAACTTTATTTTTGCCCATTTTCGAACTCCTATCAACCCATCTTGAATGCTACGAGAGGAACTGCTAGGAGAGAGCGAACGGCATCGAGCGTTTCCAATTTTCAATTGTCGTATGTGGTGGATTTGCAGCTTGAGGTAATATATACACCTGGTTGTGGGGTGGCGGCGCGCTTCGCGCGCTGCTCTTTTAGAACAGCACTTTGGGCCGATGATATATTATTACATACGATATCTGACTTACGTATGTACCATTCCAGTCACTCGTAGTAAAAGAGAGCCCTACCTCTAGGTTGTTGACTTCAGTCCTTCTATACAGATCAGGGTCCATTGAGTCGAAGTCTAGCATCTTATTTTGTTAGAGCGGCCGTGATGCTGGCATACCCGAGTGTGGTGTGTTTGGCTGCACTCTAGTTAGACTGTATATGTTTCCCTTCTTGCCTGCACCAAGAAATGGTACTAGATGTAACTAGTCATGTAACTGGAACTATCCTAGTTTTAGCGTTGAAGATAATCTAGTGGAACCTTAAGGTTTACATACCCATTTAGCTTTGGGCAAACGTTTTTTTGGTATGGGGTCGTGGAATACTCTTTCTGACAACCGCTTCACTCCCTTGGAGACGTTCCCGGGCGGCTCATCAGCCTTCTTATTCCTTTCCTCCCTCGCTTTCTGGACAGCTACTAAGATCTCCCTGGATTTTTCCCGGAGACCTGACGCATTCAATCTCTGGTACCCAGATTCATGATCTCTGAGCCAATCACGGGTGTCTGCTAGAGTGAGTTCAAGAAGTGCATCATCAATTTGTTTGAGGATGTTGTCGTCGTCCATATTGTCGATGGACACCTACATGATAGGAAATTTGAGGTTCCTTGAGACAATGTGAATGACATGATCAAAAATCATCCTTGGGAAGGAACGATAATGGCCTACCAGAAGTCAGGTACAATTATCCTCGTCTTCCTCCAGATTATATTCATTTGCAATATTCACAAAGCGAGGATGTCTATAAAACTTTCGCACATCTTCATCACTTTCCACAACACGAATCATCTTTAGGTGTAATAATAACATATGGCTGGGATTTTATCAGACTAGTTCACTACCGGCATGACTAACAAGTGGAATGTACTATCAAGCAGGGGAACTACTGTTACCAAAGTTAACCTCTGCCCAGGTGTGTGACGCCGCAAAATGGGCCGAGGCATTGCTTGAAGTCTCATGCCAGTATGCACGCATGAGATTTTAAATCATCTGCTGTCTCGAACACCAGTTCACATGCTAGACAGCAGCACCATTCATCGCCTTTTGCCCCATGCTTAATTCGAAGATGACGGTCGAATCGTCGCATTGAGCAGATCTTCTTGATAACCCCCATATTCTCATGGCATATGGAACAAGTGAGCGCTTTATCTTGATCGATTGATTCAAAGATGGGTTGTGCGTCATACAAATCGTCTAATGCCTTCTTCATGTCCCGGGTGTCAAAGATTTCGGCAACCGTATCAACATGAACTTGTAGCACTGATAGAGAAGTTAGTTAACCTCCAGGGTCCTATAAAGAAGAACGTTGCTTACCATTTGACTGCTGAAGTCTTCCATTTGGTAGGTACCGCCCTTCAACATGATCAATGCTTTGCTTGAAGTTGTGACCAGTACCGTTAAACGCAAGTTGAAATGACGACGCAATGAGCTTAGTGCCATCACGAGTGAACTTCCAGTCGATTGGGTTATCGATGAGGCGAAGATGAAACAGATTTGCGTCTGTTACACTAACCTTCAACCAAGACTTGCGTTTTCGATAATCCAATCGCTCTTTAGCTCGCTTTTGTGCTCGTGCTCGCATCAACTGGATTACAGGGAACACCTCTTTTGTCCCAAGCGCTTCGGATAGCATAGTGGCTTCTTCTGCATTGATAGTGACAGTGGAATCGATCAGGATGGTGTTGTTGGTAATTTGTGGGACAAGCTGATGAACGAGCTCGAGACGCTTCTCCTCACCTGCATCGGTCCGGAAGGGATTCTTTACCATATCGATGGCCCTAAGCGTTCCTTCTCTGCAAATGTGAAACACCATCTCTGTTTCCTTGTCCTCTTTTAAGATAGTTAGTCTTACGAAGGAGCTGGTTTTTATTGAGGAATACTCAACACCCACTTACAGCCCTTATCCAAAAGGCTTTCTTGGGCTTTGCTATACCCAAAAATAAGGTCTACATAACATATAACGACCTTGAAAGTAGGTGCTTGGAACATTCCTACCTAAAACCAGCTCCTTTGTAGTCTCTGGAGCGTCCCTCGCTCTACCTTCGCAAAGGGCGATGCTCGAGTGCTTGAGACCGAAGCCACATGTTAGAATCATATCCCGTCAGGTCCGTCAGTATATTGGAAGTTTCGTGGGATGAATCATCGCGTACGCGTTTCGAGGTAGAGTTGTAGGAATGCCAGGGCGCTTGCGAGCACTTTGCGTAGAAGATGTGGGCTGTGCAATGCCTACTAAACGAGGTCAGCGGGAGGTAGAGATAACAGTCGTAACATACTTTTGTAGTCCTCCTGCTGAAGGTGTCTGCACTTTTTCTGGAGGCGTCTGTGGTCCAGGCGGAGGCTTCCGCGATCCTGCTGGGGGTGGCTGCACTTTTGCTGGATGTAGCTGCACATTTGCTGAAGATGGCTGCACATTTGCTGGATGTGGCTGCACATGTGCTGAAGACGTCTGCACTACTGAAGGCATCTGCCTTTTTGCTGAAGGTGTCTGCGGTCCCGCTGAAGGTGTCTGCGGTCCCGCTGAAGGTGTCTGCGGTCTAGGTGAAGGGTGAGGTCCAGGCAAAGGCTTTCCTGACGTCGTTCGCGGTTCCAGTGAAGGCTGAGGTCCAGGCAAAGGCTCTACTGAGGTCGTTCGCGGTCCTAGTGAAGGCTGAGGTCCAGACAAAGGCTCTGCTGAGGTCGTTCGCGGTTCTACTGAAGGCGTCTGCGGTCCTAGTGAAGACGTCTGCGGTTCGAGGGAAAGCTGCGGTTCAGATAAAGGCGTCTGCAGTTCTGGTGGAGGCTCTCGAGGTGTTGCTGAAGGCGTCTGTGGTTGCTTGTCAAACACGAGGGGAAGAGTCTGCTCCCAGTGCTTCGCTATCCTTTCGATGATGTCGTCGCGTACGTACTGAATCGTTCGTCCTTTTACTTTTGGCACCGGAAATTTTGTTGTCAGTAGTTGCGCGAGGAGGTGCTGTTTGAGGGCTTGGCGGTTCGAATATCTACTCCTGCGTACAAGCGATGTTTGAGCTTCATGAACTAGCTTCTCCGCGAGGTCGTCGGTGTAGGTTACTGCTTCTGGGGTGGTGGTGCTGTTGCTGTTGCTATTCCGTAACGCTTGGTGAAGGCGCTTGGATCCGCGGGCCATGTTGGAGGTGAGGCAGCTATTTGCAGACGATGGCAGATGTTTGCGGACGATGGCAGATGTGAAGAAAGGTGGTGGAGGAAGGCGTTGGAGGAAAGCGCTGCACTTCACGTCTTCCCACTCCACTCAGAGTTCTCGCCTCACCAACCACCTGCCATTCTTCCGGGTGGCATTCCTCCTCCTCCTCCTCCCCTTCAATGACCAGTGTCTGGTCCGGCATTCGCAAGGATGTTGTCTTTCTCCTCCTCCTCAATGACCAGTCTCTGGTCCGCCACTCGCAAGGATGGTGTCTTTCTTCTCATTTCGCTAGAAACCTACTCTCAATGACCAGTACTTGGTCCGCCACTCGCAACAGCTGGCGTCTTTTCTCCCCCTGATCAGTGTTCACGTTGGCGTAAGTGACGGGCGTAAGTAACGGGTGGTACAAGCGACAGGTGGCATCAGTGGCGGGTGGCAGCCAAGTGAAATGCGCTGATGGATAAGGTGGAGGGGTGTCTATCTTCTCTCACTGCTTCTTCCTTTGCTCTTCTGATGCACCATCCTGTATTTCGTTGAGATCTTCGGCTTGCTGGGGACCTGATGAAGTACTGTCTTTGTCCTTGAAGAGTCTCGCGGGTAAGTCTTGCGACAGGCACGCTACCTGTGTCAGATAAGCTGATTTCAGATACCCTGGGAAGCTTACGTTAGGTCTACAGCGTGCCCCTTGGAGTGCGCGCTACGGGCCTACGAAAGCCAGTAAAACCTTATAGCTAAATGCTAAAGAATGGCACTCATATTATAAACGATCTAGCGGAGCCACAAACAAGCCCACATACACAATGCAGAGCTCAAAACGCAATATATGATATCATTGTCCAGTGCATGCATACATGCCATAGAAAACCCTCAAGAAGCTAGCATTACAAGACTCGATCGTGTTGGCCCTCATAAGAAGCCAGAGGTATCATCGTAAAATCGTCAACAGACACAAGACAGGACGCCTCGCAATGCGGACCCCCTATTTGTCCTTGTGGCCAATGTGCAACTTGTCCTTGAGCTTCTGGGTCACGGAGGGCTTGTCCGAGGTCTTGGAAGCTCCCGCAAGGGGCTCAGGAGTGGGCTGGCCAGGCTCGCTCTTGTGGATACCCTTCTCCTCGAGTAGACCTGCAATCATGTCAGCCTTACTCAGGGTGTGCGTGATCTTTTGCGTCAACGTACGATCAGCCTCGCGTCCGGCACCAGGCTTGGTCGCGTCAAAGTCTCCGCCATCGACGGCCAACCCAGACGTCTTGACCCACTGCTCTCCAGTTCCTTTGGGCTCATCCTTGCCGTGCTCCTGACCTCCAGGGTTGCCGACCTTGGACTCCCGCCGCTCCGCCTGTGTCTCACCGTGTACCTTCAAGGGCTCGCCAGAGTGGTCGTTGGGATCCTTCTTCGCGAGAAGGTCCTCGGCCTCGTTCTTCTTCTCTTTGACAGCACCTTCCTCAACACCCGTGGGCGCGTCACCGGGCTTGTCGGCGCCTTGCTGTTTGAATTCGGGACCACTGCCCGAGGCAGGAGCAGCGCCGGGGTTCTCTTGGCGCTCCGTCGGGATAATGTCTGAGCCCTTTGTAGCCTCGCCTTCTCGGCCTGCAGTGACGCCTGTCTTGTCGGTACTGGAGAGGGGATTGGGCTCGCCGCCCGCAGCGACACTGGTCGGGTTGTTGGGGAGGTCGGAAGAAGACATGCCGGTGGGGTTGGAGCTTGAAGTGGTATCGGTAGTCGATGTGCCGGTTAAACCTGAAGAGCTCTTGTCGTTGCTCGAAGTGTCTGTCAAGCCTGAAGAAGTATCTCCAGTCAAGCCAGTAGAGGTATTTCCAGTCAAGCCTGATGAAGTACGGTCGGTCAAGCCAGAAGAAGTACTTCCAGTCAAACCGGAGGAATTGTTGTCGTTTGTGGAAGTAGCAGGAGTCGTAGATGTGGGGTTCTCTTATAGAGGGGTGGTCAGCTCAAGCCTCGAAGGAGCGATGTGCATGGCAGTGACGTGGGCAAATCGCGCACGAGGGAACCGCTTACCAGAATTACCCTGGTCAAAGGGCTCATTCACCGTACCCTTGCCCTGCGAGCCGCTGATCGGCTCCTGGCCAAGGGTCTCGTTCCCCTGCGTGGTAGCCTGGGGGTTGTTCTGCTCCCCAAAGATGGCTTTGCTGGCGGCAGAAGCGACGTTGCTGAGGGTCTCCATGATGTGTAATTAGTGGGGGTTGCAATTGCGCTATCAGACAGGCAAGTTGGCAAAAGGAAGTGGAGTCTGGTCGTGTGCGAGACAAAGAGGTAGTCAAGTGGTGTACATATAGAGGCTCCATTTGATGACGTACTTGCGTTAGGAGGGGCATCCCGTTAGTGGCAGCCACGAGCGCCTTTCACCATCTGTAACAATAGAACGTCACAGCGGGGCACAGCAATCTTGCGGGCAGAGTTGCTTGGCCAACTCGACATTACCTTCATCTCCAATTAGAACCCGCGGTAGGGTGTCACTAGGGAGCCTAACGGCCGCGCGTGGTGTTCTTAGTCGCTCAATGAGGCTACCGTAGGCTGACTTTGTTTTCGGTTCCTGGGCACTGGGAGATCTAGGTCTCTCGCGATCAAGGCATGCCGCGTTGCTGAGCTTGATGAAGCTTGAGGTTGTTCAAGATAGAGAGTGGAGATGACGTTTTGTCTTGGCTACGTCATTGCGCACGCTATCTCCAATCTAATCAGTCACGTGTTCGCTCTTGGGGTGGACCTCGGGAACCTTGGAATGATCTTTGGACACAAAACGCGCACTCCCATCCGATGTATACTACACTGTCCAGAGCTATCAACACAAAACTACTGACTATACGAGACTGCTATGTCTCGGACCTCCCTGAAGAGACGAACAGGCTCAGAGCATCCAACTGCATGACGCCATGATCTGGCAGCGTAGCCTTTTCACTTGCACGATATCTTGGTCCAACCAAACTGGGTTCGCTCGTTTAGGAATGGAAGTCTTCGGTCACTCTTCGGTCACTGATGAGAAGCTTGACAAGACAGTCATGCCTTTCGCGGAGACTCCACCCTTAGAACCCTGATTAAGCACCGCTCGCATGAGTCGAGAAGGGTCGATTGTAAGTATTTCCACAGCGGTAATTCTCTAGCATGCTATCAAAGGAAGAACACTGGTATTAACCTTTTGGATAGCTACTTGAAGGGTCGGACCAACAACATCCTTACCACTTGCATTCTCTTTACCACCTAACCTTTCTTCAGGACGTCCACGAGCAGTCTGAAGCGGTACCCATAACGCTGCATCCAACGATGTTATTGCTACTAGCTGAATTCTTTTTCTTGTACAGTAAGGGAGGTACTGAGAAACAGTATGATACAGAAAGCGGTCTAGTCCTGCCTGCAGGAACAAGCAAGGTGTATAGCTCGAGGCTTCACGTGCTACCAGCCCTAGCTGTACAGAATTTCCATCACAAGAGGTCTACTAATCAACCCACAAAGCCGGGCAAATATCCACCGAGGGCCTCTCGACTTAGCTTACCACTCAGCCTGGAGGCTCTACTTCCGATCCTTCGCTCTCGCATACGCATAACGCAGTAGGCTTCTTGCACGGATTATTGCAGGTGACACCTGGGTCCTCAATTTCAAATCATATGGTGACTTCGAGCGCTCTGTCCCTTCACCAATCACTCCGCTATCTTCAGTCTTCATTCACAAGACGTCAAAATGCATACCCTTACTCGTATTTCCTTTCCTTCACATGTATCAGCTCACAGAGATGACTCGAAATTCAGTACTTGCTCGTTTACCGAGGCCGACTTTCTGTACTTGTACCATTTGGTTGTACTCCGCAAGAAAAAGCACCACGCGACTTCATGTAGGGCGGGCAATCGTGGTGATGGGCTGCATTGCTTCGTACCCCGCGTTTTACCTTTTTGGCAAAATGTCCGCAGCCCGGGAACAGCCCTAAAGTCGGCACCCCGGAGCCACGAAAATGGGCACGCCCCTTGTACCTTCCAAGACAACTGTATACGAGATACTATCTATGGCTCGCTACCGGTAGTTTGAGATTACCCAGCCGCGCGATGCTGTCATCGCGCTATCGAATACTGGCATGTCAGTGAGTTGTATGCTCTCTGGCTACGATAGTTACACTGATGATGGTTGCTAATATAGTAGCATTGCGGCTGCTAGCCATATCTAGGAAAGTGAACGTTGCGGTACCTCGGGATGTAGGTACGCTTGAATGCGATTCGTCCTACGAGTATCCTCATGACCTGGACGATGAAGCCACACGGGACGATTCCAAGCGCTACCCCACCGCCGCCTCTCCCGCAGTCCTACTGAGGGTTTGGTCATGTACCCCTGCATATCGCGGAGATGGTTGATAGTGATAGGCTGTTGGAAGGATCGCTTGGCCCTGGTCGAAGGATCATTGTCGCCGAATCTGACTGACGCACCGTCCAGTGCCGGGCTTGACATGGTATAATATGCACTCACGGAGGCCTCGGGAAAGGAGCTCCTATGTACATTTCAGAATTCGCATCTGAAAATGTCAAGCAGTTGTCGACCGAGGAGTATACTGCGGGGACGGTCAGTCTAGCGTTTGTCAAGTTCCAGTGACGACGCATATAAAAGAGCAGAGATACTATAGGATTCTGAGGAGCCCGACGTCGCACAAGGATTAGTCTTCTCCTGCTTTCTTACCAGCCTCTGCATACAAGATGAAGCTTTCAATCGTACACGCCCTGCTCCCTTTAGCTCTTACAGCTCCGACTCGTCTCGAGAAACGAGCGCCGCTCGAGAAGAGAGCTGCACCCACAGTCACCGCACCTTCTCCTGCCGCTACCATCGTTGGGAAATCTGCCTTGTCCGTTGACACATTCAATGGCATACCCTTCGCGCAACCTCCGACCGGCCAATTACGTCTGAAGCCCCCGCAAGCCCTGACAGCAGACCAGGGCACGATCGATGCCACTGGAACCGCTATGGCATGCCCACAGTTCTTCTTCAGTACTGATGATGACACCGGCGCCCTCATCCCGACCGATGCCCTGGGTATCATCCTCAATACTCCGCTTTTTCAGACTGTGACGGATGCCGGCGAAGATTGTCTGACACTCAATGTGATTAGACCTGCAGGAACTACCGCCGACTCCAAACTTCCTGTTCTCTTCTGGATCTTTGGTGGTGGTTTTGAACTTGGATCTACGCAGATGTATGACGGTACTTCGCTTGTAACAGAATCCGTCGCTCAGGGCAAGCCAGTGGTCTTTGTAGCAGTCAACTACCGGGTTGGCGGCTTTGGATTCTTGCCGGGAAAAGAAATACTCGCAGACGGATCTGCGAACCTGGGACTGCTGGATCAGAGATTAGGATTGCATTGGGTTGCGGATAACATCGCAAGCTTCGGCGGAGATCCTGACAAAGTCACCATCTGGGGAGAGTCAGCGGGAAGCATTTCAGTCTTCGATCAGATGGCACTTTACGATGGTGATAACACCTACAATGGAAAGTCGTTGTTCCGAGCTGGCATCATGAACTCGGGAAGCGTAGTTCCAGCCGACCCTGTAGACTGTCCGAAAGGTCAGCTTGTCTACGACGAAGTGAGTAGATTTACGTGACACAGAACTCAACAGCATGCTAACAGTCGCAGGTCGTTGCAGCAGCTGGATGCTCATCTGCATCCGATACCCTCGCTTGTCTACGCGGCGTTGATTACACCACCTTCCTCAACGCTGCAAATTCAGTACCGGGTATCTTATCTTACCACACTGTCGCTCTCTCCTATCTGCCTCGTCCTGATGGTACTGCTTTGACTCAATCTCCGGATCTCCTTGTTCAATCCGGAAAATACGCGCAGGTCCCATTCATTGTTGGTGACCAGGAAGACGAGGGCACATTGTTTGGCCTGTTTACCTCTAATATTAGTACCACGGATCAGCTTTCCGAGTATTTCACTTCCATCTTCTTCCATAATGCGGACAAAGCCACCATCGACGATTTGATAGCAACGTATCAGACAACAACAGACGACGGTTCTCCGTTCCGCACCGCTTTGTTGAATAACTGGTACCCGCAGTTCAAGCGTATCGCGGCCATCATTGGAGATTTGACGTTTACACTTACTCGACGAGTGTTCTTGGAAATAGCGACATCCGTGAACCCAGGCGTCCCATCCTGGTCATACCTTGCTTCTTATGACTACGGCACTGCTCTGCTCGGAACTTTCCATGGATCTGACCTACTCCAAGTGTTCTACGGAACATTACCGAACAATGCCGCGTCTTCGATACGTGGATACTATCTGAGCTTCATTTACGACCTCGATCCTAATAGTAATAATACGTTGGATGCCTGGCCACAGTGGAGTGAGAGCCAACAGCTGGTGCAGTTCAATGCGGCGAAGAACAATTATCTGGCAGATGACTTCAGGTCGGATTCTTATGATTATTTGAAAGCTAATATAGCAAGCTTTTACATCTAACGTAATGTGGGATATCTCTATGTTTTACACCAGGCATTGTGCAGTGACTTATAGTTTTTACCTCGTGCTGGACTGCGTGAATCGTTTCAACACCCAAGACTTCATAACTCCTTGCATTGCGCTTGAGTGCCAGCGCCCTGCTAAAGAGTGAAAGAAGCGTGGCCAAGAACCTTTATGTTCTTGCCGAACAACTTGATAGTCTGCCCATTGCTATTTGTTTCCATCAACAGATCATGGGCGCTCGCATAAAGCCACCTGGGCAGATTCTCCAGAGCCAGCTCCGAACTAGTCCCCGTGATCACAACGGTATGTTGTCCTCAGTCATCACGCGCAATTAGGACCACGCTGCCCTTTTCGTAGCACATGGCATCTTCGAACACTCTATCGTATCAGTATAAAGGTTGGGCTGGCCCCGTACACTGCTGTCTAATGTTCCAAACGCTTATCATAGCCATCAGCAACCCATTATCCTGGTTTGGATAAACAACAACCCAAACATGGCGAAGAACACTCCGCAATCCCCCAACCTCGACAACAACAAGCCATTCAAAAGTCCATACCAACAAGCTCGAATCATAACCTCACACACAACCCACTCATCACCCCCATCCATCTCCACCCTCCAACCAGCCCCAGGGGAATATCGTCCAAGACCAGAGATTCCAGGCTGTCAGTGCATCACCATCCTCGGCTTCTGGCTAAATGAAAATTGCGATCACGAGCCCTGGGTTATCCGCACCATCCGATGTGCCTTGCACGAGGACAATTGCACTAGATGCGACGAAGAAGGTTGTTGCGAGTACACAACCAACGGCGAAGGCCCTTGGCGTGCGGCGAAGAGGCAGAGATGGCTTGATGTGACCTTGGCGAATGGTGAGAGGAAGACGTACACAGGGTGTGAGAAATGCGAACCAGGTGAGCGGCCTGTAAGTCAACGAGTTGATATACTAGGGCGGCCGGTATGAGACTTTTCTGGAGCGATAAGGGAAAGAGGGAGACAGACACTTTTAAAAGTCTTGAAACGGCTTCGAAGAGCTGCACGGACTTTGGATGTCCTCCGTACTCTACTGCGAGGTGAGTCAACGTCTGCTGTGGGAGGATGAAGGGTTCACCCACCCTGTCTTGCATTGCAACGTCGTTCGCAAGTCGCTTCATTTACACGAATGTTTCTATTTCGAGCCGCCTGAAGTCGTGGTGAAACATAGTGATATGTATGCTCCCTACGAGCAACTTGGTAAGACTCTCAAGGGCATATCCATCGTATATTCCACCAGATTTGTAGTCCATGCACCTAACAACCATGACCTATGACGCCAATCGTGTGAATCTCAACCAACCCGCTCAAAATGCACGACATCGGCGAAGGGAAGCTAACAAATGCACCACTGCCGCGCCACTTCCGACTTCCAACCATTCAATGGCGACCTTGACCCTCTGTTTCACGCTGCTTGCGCACGCTGGCCCACACAAAAGAGGTTGCAACATCGGACCTAACAATCTGTCTTTTCACCTCCAATTGCCCTGACTCAATTTCAACAAGCCCTCTACACACCCAGCCTCTTCTGCAGAGTTCAAATTCGTCCTACCACCTTCGTTCATGAACGCCCTGAGCTCTTCGTCTTGTTCTGGATCCTCCGCACTTCTGCTTCCCTCATCACTACCCCTCCTTCCTTTCTCTCGCGCCAACATTGCACCCAGACTAGAGCTCTGACTCATGATCTCCGTATTCTCACCCAAGATCTGTCTCTGTCGCTGACTCTGAGTTGGTGTGCCCGGGTATCTCTGCCTGCGGTACTGCGACTGCGATTGCGGAATATCCGGCTCCCAATTCTCCTTGTCCGATTCCGTCTGCGGCAGTTCGTCTGATTCGCTTCCGCCACTCTTCTTCTCCTTTCCATCCTTGGACTGCAGTCGTCCGGAGATGGTCGACGCGCGCTGCATGGGCCGCCGAGGTTTCTTGATGTTCTCACTGTGCTCTCCCAGCGCTTTGGCTGAGGCATTGCGCGACAGGACGGCAGTATTCTGGCGTGTCTGGTTGGCTTCCAAGACTCTTCGATTGGCGCGCAAAAGACCGATGGCGTCGGCTGCGCTTCCGCTGCCTTCTTGGTCGGCGCGGGTGGTCAGACTCCGGCTGTTGCGCGTGTCCGGATCGCACCAAAACTCCCATGCGCGCGAGTCGCGGCTTCGCCCAATGTTCGATGTCCTTGCAATTTTAGGGCTCGGTTCTCCTCGCGAGACCGCGGCCAGGCGCTCGTTCAGATTAGCTGCGCTGTAGCTCCGGCGCAAACTTGCGGCAGCGCGCGAGTGGTCGGTTGGGTTGGACTTTGCGTGCGGTGGTGACGGTGTCTTGTCCGCATCTGTGATTACACGCGCCGTGCCGTCATCGGTCATGGAGAGGCGGACGAAGGAATGTGTACGCTTCAGATTCCGCGTGCCTTTCACAGGCTCGGTGGGTTCGGTAATCGGTTGGGGAGGATAAGGGAAGGTTATGGTCTCTTGCGCATATTCCTCGGTGTAGCGGAAGGATGCGCTGCGCCGATTTGAGATCCACGAGCCGCGCGGCTGTGGAGCACCTTGGGAAGACGGCTGGGCTTGCTGGGAGCTGCTGAGCTCGGTGGGAGCCGTATCGACGGTTCGAGGGTCTGTCGACGCGACTGCGATTGAATCGTCCGAACCCTGCGAATCCGGGTTCCCGGTGGGTGCTGGAGGAGTTACTGGAGGAGTAGCTTCCGTATTCACAACGTCTTCTTTTGCAGACTCTGCGGGCTCAGCTGCCGTCGGAGATGCTGATTCTTGTTGCTCTTCTGCTGCCTGCACAATCTGCGCCTCCACACTCGTCATCTCCGAAATCTGCTCTTCCGTGCCCTCGTCCTCGGGCGCGTTGCAGCTGTCGTCCGTCGCGGGGTCGGACATGTTGGACAACTCTGACATCAGCGTCGTAGAAGAAGTCGAGTCCATAGGGCGAGAGCGACGCCGCTCAGTCTGCCGTTTATTCTGAAACCAGATCTGGTGGGTTAGTCATACGTGTGACATGTGCGCGCCTCGAAACACACCTGGACTTCTTTTTCGCCGAGCGCGACTTTGGTCACAAGTTGCATGCGCGCCGCCTTGTCCGGCTTTGGGTTCTTCAGATACTCTGCCTTCAGAACCTCCTCATCTTCTTTGCTGCGATACGTGGCGCGTTAGTAGAGGTGGTGGGGAGCGGGGTTTGTGGGCCGACGAGAGGCCACATGAGCACGTTCCAGCGTTCTCAAACAACGCGTCGCGACATCGAACAGATGGAACATCAACATTGTGGACATCGAAAATCATGACTTACCTGGTGCGCCTCCGCTTCTGACGTGCAAGCGGCTTGTTGTCCACGTCCGGAGGGAGGTCGTTCGCGACGGTGTTGGGAGAATGCACGAGGAAAGCTAGAGAAGAGATGGGACTGGAGCGCCTGCCTATGGCGTCAGAGGACACATGCTGTGCTGGCGACGACGACAAGGGTAAGGGCAGCTCGGACATGGTGAAGGGTGCGGTAACGACAGAACGCGTGAATCAAGCTCAATTGGCAGTTAACATTGGAGAGAGCTGGTAAAGATGGGAATGTGGGAGCAATATAGTGGCAGGGAATGTTGTGATGGCGCGTTGGGAGCGATCGCGTTGGCGTTGCGGGCCGGAGCACAGAGCATCGTGAATTATGTCTTGCATCAAAGCAACTATCCCTTTCTGGACCAGTCATCCGTGCACCTGCTATTGCTCTTCGAAAAGGCGGCCTTCAGAGGCCATGAAAGTTTCCAACTCCATGTGAAGAGGCATCTACCTGCGAAAGAGCGCAGTACAACTCGAAGACCGACGCGTCTAAGGCTAAAAGATAACTTCACGTATTCCTTCAGTGCACTCGCACCCTGCCGCGTCTACACGGGAACGAGCATGAGCACGGGCACGAGCAGCCGGACTCCCAATCCGTAACGCGTTCTCAAGTCCGTAGGACGCGTCCTGGCACTCAATTGGCCACTACATGATTAAATGCACCTTGAAGTAGCAGGCTCCGCTATGGAAGCACTCAAAAATTACTCACAAGTCAGTGGGAAGAAGCTGGTGGCCATAAAGAATTAACAGACCTTGCTTGGAAAGAGTTCATTTGAACAATTATACAGGTCATAGCAAAGACGGCCAGAGCCTGTTAGCTGCCAACAACCTAGGTGGGTTTAAATCAATGGAGACCAGTTTCTTCGTAGGGGCTATCTAGGCCAGTCTACAAAACCAGATAACACGTACCTCCAGGGCTGGATATGAACGGGATCTTAGGTTATTCCATAGATTGTTACCCGTGCCCAGGTGGACCTCGGGACACACCTGGGCAGAACGCGTCAGCACGTGATTTGACACGCCCTCGCTAGCGCGTTTCTTGTCACGAGTCCTTCCAAGGTTCCCAGCAACAATCCGACGTCCTGCGTCCTCTCATCCAGGCTCCGTACCCCCATTCGAGACCTCTCATCCGAACACTTTGCGAACCGCAGCTGACAAGGCAACCAATTGCCCAGGTGTAGGCAACGACTTGCTAAACTCTGCAAGCACCGACCGACCGACTTTTCCTCTCCCACTTCGGCAGGACTCACCGTAAGATTCAGCTGTGACGACCAGGAGCCAGCTCTTCTCGTCTACGCATACGCGCAAGCTGGTTTTCTTTGCTCATCTGACTGTTCATATGCATTACAATCGTCCCTTCATGTTGTTTCCATTCTAGAACCTCGAATACCCCACGGTCAGATCAGCATGCGCTCAAGGCAGAAATCAAGAGGACACGCGCTTCAGGCGTCTCACCTGTACGAGCATATGGTGCTCCACCAGTAATGTCAGCTTCTGCTACTTCTCTACCTTAGAAAACCCCTCGGACTCGGCTAGTCTAGCGCTAAGTATGAGTAAGTGCATTTCCGGTGACAAGTAGGCCTGCGGGGAGAGCGTTGTGAGCTGCACCCAGCAGACGGGCTCTTGGATCTTCAGTTTTCAGTCCGCCACATGTTCAGCAATCTTTGATTCCTACCTTCAATCTCGTGCATTCCTTCAGAGACTACTGTACGTTGTTTAGGCGTCTTCCCGCCCTGGACCTTCACCGGAACTTGGCCCCCAACTCCCACCCCTTCTTTCTTTGGCCGGCATCTCTTTCTTCTGTTGCTGTGTGGGCGGGCACAAAGAAAATGCTGGTTCCAGGTGTCTGGTTGGTCCATTGCCCTACAGGGACTAAATTGAAGACGCCACTGAAAGATCACTATGCCGATGGGACTTGCATCTAGTCATATGCGTTCAGCGTTCGATTGGTGTCAACTGGACACGAGAGGACCGGAATGCTACTGCAAAGGGCGCAATGTGTGCCGACCACGAGGAACCGTTCCAAGTAACCGTTCCAAGGCTTAGGGCTGAGACAGCGACAAGTGCATGCAGATCCAAGCCGCTTGGTCCCGGTCCGTTCTTCCACGCAGTACACGAGGCTATAGTCCGCCCGGAAATCGTCTCCTGTCTTCGATTGGGCCCAGCACCGGTCCGGACGAAATGACAACTTCCAGGATCTTACCGTTGCAAAGTCAGTATCTAGACGATCATCTCCGAAGGCGAGGAGTGGCATGCACGCCGACCGATTAGACATGTCACATATCACAGTTGCAGCAGTACTAGGCATCACTCGGACACATGTCATTCCTGTCATGTGGGTCCATGATCCCGCATCCCCATGGTATCTCTTTACCTCTCTATCGCTCGCCCGAGAGCAGCCAAGAAACGTAGGCCCTACTCCCTGCATCACGGCCGCGAATCATCGTGGAAGTTCTTCTTCGGATTCAAAGCTGGTCGCGGAAGAGGCTTCAGGACAAGGCAACCACGGGTTATGCAGCGAGGTCTACTACTAGCGGGACTCTACCCCCTTCCACTGCTCGTTCGTTTCCAATCAAGCCTGACCCTGGCAAAAGACGGTGGCCGCTGGTTTTCCTCTCTTGCACACGTTAGTCTTATGTGGGACGTTGGGTGAACGATGACTTGATGTCTTGGGTGACATAATGGCTCTTGCCGTCGTCATTGGAGCAAGGACCCGTGTTTGTACATCCTGCAGCACTCTTTGAGAGAATGCCTGACTCTTGACGGAAATTCCTAACCATTTTGGGCTTGATCGAACGACTATTCGAAACGACTGTGCTCTATTGTTTGCCTTCTCACCGTACTCGACCTGTATCCCTCACCGTGAGTCACGGGCCTCCACTGTCCGCGTAACAGCAGAAGAAACATCAGTGCACGCTGATACTCGACCCTCAAGCACCAGCTTGTGCTCGGTTGTGAACCAGCATAAATGGAATTCAGCCGCTGTGTAACTCTCAGGAAACCAGAATCTCAGACTCATTTATACCTCCTGCTCCTACTATTCGACCTCCACAATGTCCAACATGCGTGTTGCCGTTGCAGGGACATGCGGATTGGCGCTCATTATAGCGCGCGAAATCCACGAGGAGACGAGTCATCAACTCATCATCCTATCTCGAAACGTAAGCACAACTAGACTTTTCGCCGGAATGAGCAATCACTGACTTTAACAGCCACAACCAGGTCTACTTTCTCAAGGATACCTGTGCCAAGAGGTCGACTATAACGATACCACCAACTTGCAGCACTCGCTCATGGGAGTTGACACAGTCATATCTACAGTGACTGGAACTGCCCAGCTACGCCTTATCGAGGCAGCTGTTGCGTGTGGAGTGCGTCGGTTTGCTCCAGCTGAGTTCGAGGGCCAACCTGGATTGAGAGCGCAGAATGATCCCCTGGACCGTGGTAGAGCTTTGGCTTTAGCACATCTACAACACTACCGAGGCTACATCGAGTCTTCAGTTTTTGTTTGCGGAATCCTGTACGAAAGATTTTCCGTAAATGGCATGACGTCCCAACGCATTGGAGCCAACACTGGCTATGGGAACGAAGGAGACTACATTGTCGATATAAGAAACATGACGGCTGAAGCACCTGTGTATGACTCAGCCGGCAATCTGTCATATCTGTGCCTCACATCGGCATATGATGTTGCGAAATACGTTGTGGAAGCCCTGAACTTGACTCAGTGGCCAGCAGAGATGTCCATGTGCGGAGAGCGCATGAGCGTCAATGCCCTGGTGGAAGCCATCAGGTCATACAGAGGTAGGCACAACCTTTTCTGGCTCAGCTGAAGACCACTCGCTGAACTTTCCCAGGGCGCCTATACAACAGCATTCAATATCAGAATCCAGAGGGTCTCAGATACCAATTGACCATGGCACAAATGGGTGGCGACGTACCAAGGCAGCGGCGCCTCATGACCCTCGTTGCAACTGCAGAGGGACGGTACGATTTTGCGACCCCTGCATACCTCAATTCCCAATGCCCGCGGGTCCAGCCAATAAGCTTCCGCGACTGGTTTACCAGAAATTGGGCATCGGTGCCTTGATGCCTTAGGCCCCCAAACGCCGCGGCCTTTGCACCGATGAGCGAGCTCTCGGGATCCAGTATTCAGGAGATAGGGAACTTGGACGATGTTTCCTTCCTCTCAAGGCTAGTCAGCTGGCTGATGCCTTATAGAAGGCGCATCCATTGGCCCCAATAACCTGGACACGTCCCATCTCGCATACGCATACGCACACTCGCGTATACCTAGTATACGCCTTTCTCATGTTGCACAACACCCTACACTTCCTCAAATGTCTTCTTAGTAGATCTAGATTGGATTCAAGCGATTGATGTATTTTTGGCACAACAGCGTCGGAGGTTCCTTCCCTCATTAGGTTTATAGATCCACTCCGCTCACAAATACTCTTCACACAATAGCAACCATTCCACTTCGAAACAATGGTATCTAGCCTCATATTGACTACCGATCGCTGATAGGACGTTCTCGCAGGGCTAGCGCTGCGGTTGTCAGCACTTTAACTACCCGACCGGTATATCTCCTGGGTCCCGACAACGAGGGTGTTCGATCAAACGTCCGGAGACATAGCGTTGGGTCAGCCTCATTGTGGCGAGCTGTGCCAGACTTTCCGCCGCGGAGCAATTTGGAAGATCCGACTGCACGTTGGAGCTCAGCCTAATCCACCCTATCGACCCTATCGATATGTTACATGTTCTACCAAAGATTGCGAAGCTTATGCCTAAGGCTTGAGCAAACCAGTAGTAGATACTTCGCACTAGGAGTGCCGCATCTCCAATCTACACATTGTTAGCTAGGTAATCTTCAAACGAACTTAGTAGCTTGCCGCGCAGGTCTCACCCTCACAGTGAAACAGAACTTCATCGGACTCCGCGCGTGGCCCTGTTGGCATTTTCATGGGCTGTCCTGGCTCAGACATTGCCCTCTGACTAGAGTTGTAGGTGCCAAATTGGGAACCAAAGGACAACCGCGCAGCTGACCATGCACCAAAGCAGGTCTGGGCAGCGATCGATACCATTCTTCTGCAGCCTTCAAGACAGCTGAACGTCCTGAGCTAGGCTCAGATATGAATATGTGCTGGAGCTTCGTGGTCCGTCGCTCTGTTCAGGTTCGTGGTCTGTGCATTTCAAAAGCTAGCTAGAGGAACGTACGCGGCCGCAAGTCTCTACATGCACGGGATTTTCCCCCGCGGTACGGGTAGGTAGACACTGTTTCACGCCAGGCTGAGTGTAGTAACAGAAGTGGGCAGTGACGCCACGTGTGAATAGGCCATTTTGTGACCATTGCGTCCGCGGGTGGTAGCCTTCGACGAGGGGTATTTTCTGTTGACGTCAAGGCCGCCCCACGTACCTCACCAAATTTAAATCCAGATCACAGCTTCGAGAAAGAAATCCTCCTCGATTCTCTCTACATCACACAATCTGCGATTTAATAGACGACATTTCGAGCAGCTTAATTTCCACTCCTCAACCTTATCACCCCGTAAGTACTGCTCCTCGTCAAGACTACTCGAGGCACGCGACAAGCTTCCAGCTGCAACGCGTAGCCCAAGTTATCTGCTGGTTTTCTAAATAGTCCCTAACGGTCTGAATAGACTTTCACACTATACACCAACATGCCTTCCATCGAAAAGACCCAGGCCAACCTTCCCCTCCCAGAGCAGCCCCCTGTGGCCTCTGACTGGAACTCCGCCGACGCGCGCACTGTCAACGTTGGCGCTGGCGGCCGCTCTGAAGACCTCACCCACGACGGTCTTGGCTCAGATACTCTTCGCTCCCCCGCAACTGCAGACAGCGCTGTGCGCACCGACGGCGAGGCTTTGAAGACCAACACAGCTATTGGTGCCGGCCGTCAAGCCAAGGAGGGTCTCTCAGGCATCCCAAATGACGCTGTTCCGCGCGGTTCAAAGAACAAGGCGGGCTTGGAGGACACGACCAACAAAGATTTCGGATACCCCCAGAAGAATGATCCCAGCTCTGGCACCAAATAAAATACTGCACGCACACGGACACACATCGGCGTTTGAGGGACATCATTGCATGACAGAGATTGTGATCTTACGGTTATGATCTATTTCGAGAGCGAAGTCGAGACGCCCCGGCTGGCATTGGCATAGGCAGATACTTTATAGCCATATCTTCAGTGAAATATGACACTCTGTCAATCAGCCGACCAATCTCTTGTGACTCTATGCTAATTGTCGTCCTATCAATCAAGTATAGCCATATCGTTATCTAGCATGCGAATCACGATCCTGATCATCTCCGCCAGCAGAATTCTAAAATCCATGTTAACAGTGCGCTAGCTCTGCAGCGGCTCTACATCAGAGATTGCGTGAAAAGCACTTTGGGCAGGTGTGTCGATGCTCAATGCGCCAGGGTCAATTCTGATCTCGATGCGCAAGCACATCTTCAGCACCTCTGTCGGTGTGGCGGGGCACAGTCGGGCTTTTTACGACTAGTCGCGTCAGAGTATCGGAGCGTGACATCATTATGGCGACTTGAGTTCAGCGGGTAGTGTCTTTGCCTTGCCCCTCCAAATAGGTCATCTTGACTTCAACCCAAGCTCTTTTCTCCAACACAGCCTGAAAGCAACCTCAATTGCACTCAACTGAACATCTGTGGCCACCTGAATACCAGAACTACACTCCATATCACAGCTTCACAATGTCTTCAAGAGGACAGAAGGTACGCATCGCCCTTGTCCATGTCACGCGAGATTCACGCTCTTTAACGAAATGTCTTGTCCATTCAATTCATCTGTGTCCACAGCTTCCGCTAACTCGTATCCAAGGTCACAACGGACCCAGCTTCTAAGCAGGAGATCCCCGAAGCCGTCGGCGTCGTCACTTCAGACTCTCTTGCTGCAGAGTCAAGCGCGTTCGGAGAGGGCAACCCCAAGGCGGCGACCTCCAAGCAACCCTCGCGCTCCACAACGACCAACAACACCGACACATCTGGCGCCACAAAGCTCGACCCTGCTCCCGATGCCGAGGCCCGTGAAGCGCAGCAAGGCTGGAGCGAGTCGTCTCAACTCAACGCCGGCAAGGGTCTCGGCAAGGAGGCTGGCGTCGGTCCTACATATGCCACAACGACTTCATCTGGAGGAGATAGCACATCCGCAACTGGTGGTGTTCCGGGTACAGATTCGTCGTCAGGCTCATCGGGCGTCCCCATTGCACCGACTGGTGGCTATGCTGCCCACCGCGACCCCTCAGAGCTGAAGCCCAAGGGCAAGAACATCACTGAAGGTGGCTTTGATGCTGATGCGCCTAACGCCTCGGGTACCACGGAGATCGGTACGGACAAGGATCCCGGACGCGTTGCTGAGCAGAACTACCAGTTGAGGGATGCACAGCCTGGTGGTGATGCGGGTGCGGGACCGAGGCAGAGTGGTGTGACGGGGACGACGGCCTATGATGCTCTGAGTGCTGAGAAGGAGGCTTAGATGCGTTCGTTCCGAGTGGGACGATATAATTCAGGACGGCATAATTCCCCATTCAATGACGGTGGTGGCTTCCTAGATGGTATTACAGATTCAATTTCAAACAAAGGCATCTTCCATCTTTAGCTTGTTATAACGATGATGCTGCTTACACTTGTGGTGAGATCGTCCAAATTATGATCTACCCTGTCAGAAAATAGTAGCTAGGCAATGATCAATTAATGTCAAGCGAGCAAGACTGGTATCATAGAGCTGTAGTCAATATACCTCATAATTGAGACCTTGTAGATGTCACTTATGTTGTAGAAAGCGACACCTCACAAATTCGAGTACCTGCAATTACTTCGGTATTGCTGTAAAGCTGAGATCGAATGACGGCGATTTCCATGTTTTGCAAGCTTATAAGACGCACAGCTTGGGGGTGGGTTTACCTCCGTTGCATGGTCGCAGCAAGCAGCCGGCATTAGGTCGAGAATGGCGGATACAGGATTTAGTTTATCGTGCTTCTCTATCCGCCAATATACCGGCAACAAAGAGGATTGTGACCGAATGATCCAAGCTGGTGGAGTGAATGAAGCCACACGTGCAATGCGGAGTTGATTAGCGACTTCCGCCTGGCCCGTGCGGTATGTAGGGCTGAAACTTAGAGGTGTCCTTTTGCACGACGCCCGATTCGACATTGCGCAAACGTCGCTCACTCACTCAATCACAACCACACTCTTTCCCTAAACTCTGCTGTTTTAGTCGCACCGGGCCTGCAGTGCCCTTTTCGCGCTCTGCGCCAACTCGCGGCTCGATGAACGGCTTCTCGGACCATGGCCTCTCGGAAGACGCGTTCGGGCAGGCGAAGGGTGGTATAGCTAGCTTTGATGCTTTCCGTAGGTCAACTCCAGTTTGTAATTGATCGATGTGAATGTCGAGTTCACCGGCGCAATGCTTGCCTAGTCTGTCCGCTGTTCTCATGTTCTACTGTACCGCGCAGTGCGATCCCGCTAATTGCTCCGCAGCAAAGACAAAGCAAACGTACCTCACCCGCGGCCGCGACTCCTCCGGATGGACTGTTACCCTTATCTTGACGTGCATCTATCTGGCCTGGTCCGAGATCTCCCGCTATTGGACCGGTCATACAACGCAAACCTTCTCTGTCGAAAAGGGTGTCTCGCACGACCTGCAGATAAACCTCGACGTCGTCGTCGCAATGAAATGCGCCGACCTGCATGTCAATATGCAAGATGCCGCGGGCGATAGGACCCTCGCCGGTGAGATGCTGCGCAAAGATCTCACGAGCTGGAGCCAGTGGGGTAAAGGCAAGGCTGTACATACATTGGGTGTTGGGGACGATGGGCTGCCGGGTTGGGAAGAGATGTGGGACGTTCATGACCAGCTTGGTGCGGCGAGGAAGAAGAAGAAGTTTGCCAAGACACCCAAGGTTAGAGGACCGCAGGACGCTTGTCGTATCTTCGGCAGCTTGGACGGCAACAAAGTCCAGGGTGATTTTCATATCACGGCTAGGGGCCATGGCTACATGGAGTTCGGCGAACATCTTGATCATTCAAGTTAGTCATGCCCGACTATACTCTTCGCCCTGTGGGAATAGCACGCTAACAGACTGTCAGCATTCAACTTCTCCCACCAGATCAATGAGCTCTCCTTCGGCCCCTTCTACCCCTCCCTCGTCAACCCGCTCGACAACACGATTGCCACTACCCCTACTCACTTCTACAAGTTCCAGTACTACCTTTCAATCGTCCCCACCATCTACACAGATGACGCTTCGCTCCTACCACTCCTCGACGCAGTGAACCGCTCCCCAAACCACCCCGCCAGAGGCATTCTCTCCTCGTCCCACGCCATCCAGACGAACCAGTACGCTGTAACATCCCAATCGCATCCTGTCAACGAGAACTACGTTCCGGGCATCTTCGTCAAATTCGACATCGAGCCCATCACCCTCACAATCGCGGAAGAGTGGGGCGGCTTCCTGGCGCTTTGTGTGAGGCTCGTGAACGTCATTTCGGGTGTCATGGTAGCAGGAAGTTGGGCGTGGCAGATGTTCGACTGGGGCTTGGAAGTCTGGGGACGCAGGGGCAGGTCGAGGGGAGGTAGTATGGGTGTGCTTGGTGGGGGAGGTTATGGGAAGGAGAAGATGAGCTATGATTAGTACTGCTTTGAAAAAGCGAGCTATGGGCATTTCTTGGCGTTTTACACTAGGTGGCGTTATGGTGGGTGTGTGTATATGGGTGTCGAAACTTAACTTTTGGTGAGAGTGCAATTTACGTTTGATAACATTCGTCTGCTGTGTTATGACTTGATTTGTTTGTCTATCGAGGTCTAAATATACTTGATAGTACGAACAGGAATTCTTACACTTCGGCATCTGCATGCACGTCCATAGTGTTGCTGACGTACCTGAGCATTGTTTCAAACCCGTTCTATGATCTGTCGCCAGCACTTGTCTGTTCAACTTTGACTCATTCTCCCTTGAGATGTATACAGTCAAACTGCTGTCAGCCACCCCTGGAAATAAGATAGTACTTCCCAATCGTCAAGATCGAATGAGAGATTTCCAACACTGATGAATATGCTAGAAGATGACATTTATTCGTCTCTAGAAATATCTGATGCAATGTGATAATGCAATAATAAATGAACGAAATACAGAGCAGCCCAAAAAACCTAGCTCCTACCGCACCATGGGCCACCACAAATTGAAAAGATACAGAACCCTTCCGGCATGCGGCATGCACGAGCCCAAGCCACAGACTGAGTCACTGGAGAATGACTCATCTCCCGCACCAAGTGAGTCAACCTTTGGAAATATCGGCAGCCCAGTTCGACTTCGCTCTTGCTTCAGCTCTTGCTGCAGCCCTGGCGGCATTTCTCGCTTTCTCAGCATCTTTCCTCGTACAACCATCGCACTTATACTGCCCGTTCCCCTCGGCGTCTACCTTCACGTGCCGCACACTGCTCGCAAAGCGCCACGCACCTGGGCCCGCACGGCATCGACACGCGAAGCCCTTGCCGCACGGAATGATTTCTAAGTCCTTGTATACGTGTTCGCACTCTGCCCAGAAAATGTAGCCTTGCGGGCACAACTCGCCAGGCGCTGGTCGTGGTCGTGTTTCTCTCGTGAGAGGATTTCCTATGTTTTGGTTGCTGGAGTTCATGACTGGTAAGGTGGCTGTGTGGGCCTGATAAGTATCGGGTTGAGGAAGTGAAAATATCAATGTATATAGTTGTATGTAAGTGAAGTGGATGAAGAACGTATGCAGATTGCTTGAGCGCGAAAGAGCTTTGATACCCCTATATGACTGTAAAATGGAGCTGTGAGTCTTGCAAGAGTGAGTCGATGGTGCAGTCAGAGCAAAACGCTTTATGACAGTCAGGGTCAATGACACCCAGCCTCGGAGTCAAAACATCAGTGTAGCTGTCTGCCGCCATAGATTGCGGTAGCGACATGTCATATTTACTTAAGTGTAGGCTTCCTATGACACTTAATTGCCTCCTACACACTCTTTCTCTCGCTGGCCCCCTGGGTTATGTCCACATCCCTTTTTTCCAGAGGTCATTCTCAGACTGTTACTATCGCGGTTTGATTCTAGGAATTTGCATTTTCAATTGGAAAATTACTCCAATGATGTAAGAAAAGAGCTAAATGGACGTTTTATTCTAATATGACACGACGTTCTTGTCTGTCACAGGGATAGAAACAATTCAGTCTCTCACTTCTAGCTGTCCACATCTCTATTGACTGCGTTGCAATGAATCCAAATCTAGAAGAGCTAGCGCTTTTTTCTCAATTATGGATCTACTATTATGGGTATCTCGGCGGGATTAAGCAAGCCAAGTTTGTTGGTGATTTCTCCCTCTTCACTTTCGGTTTTAAATAGAAAAGAGATAACAAGTACAGCGAACGAGCACTTGAGAGTAGCACGAAGGGTGAGAACAGGAAATAAGGAAGAAATAGAAGAGAGTCATGTAACATTGGAAACACGGTTCTACATGAATAGGTATGCAATTCATTGTTAACTTAGCATCCACCACCTAGAGTTGCGCCATCATGAGCAATACAGAACCACGGATCCTCACTTACAACCCCAATGAACCAAAGATAAAAAGTCAACAAGCTGAAGCTCTCACGAGCAAAACTCTACTCTCTCGCTATAGACTTATCAAATTTGACGAAATGTCTTTACAGCTGCGCCATGAAGGCTTCCTGATCTCTGGTGCAATTCTGTTAGCCATAATGGCAAGTAGATGAGTTCCTAGACATAGTGTCTCTTCCAGAATTACCGATATACATGTGTACTCCGTGACCCCTGAATCACGTGGTCGTACTTCACAGTCTACCTGGGCCAAGTCCTGGGTAACAGCGCGGTGGAGAAGGCGCCAGTCACTAGCGCCTTCCACGCCACGTATTGCTCTCATCCCACAAACACTTGAAGCCCCGCCTGCCCCGCCCCCTCACTCGTTTCTCACCGACATCTCAAGTCACTCTTGGACTTGCAATCCAGTGACGGCTGTGTTGACGTCTCCGCCCCGGTGCTATGAGTCCCAGCACAGAACGTCAAGACCTGGGCGAGAAGCTGGACATCGAGGATCTTACGTACGAAGAGATCCGCAATGCATTCCGCGAAGTACACGAAGAGTATGAAGACCATTTCGATGCCCATTACAAGTGGAAGGATCGGTTTCGCAACGCCCTCGAGCAACTTCAATACGAGCAAGAGCGCAATCATGAACTTGAGCACCGGGTTATCGCACTTGAGGCGGCAACAGTAATGAGCGGGAATCACGTTGCTGGAGATGGAGGGCAAGAGCTCCCGCACTCGGGAAACACGACGTAGGTTTCATTTACTCACGCAAATCATAAGACACGAATTAATGTAGTTGTTATCTAGTGAAGTCTCTCAGGGCAAGAAGAAGCCTTCGAAGAAGAAGAATTGGAGGAAGAAGAAGAAGCGGGCTGTAAGCAATACTGGAGAACTGACACCTACACTGGAGACTGTTGCAGATTCGAGCAAGTCGACAAGCTTGGGCGCAGATAAAATGACACAGAACAGTGTAATGGAGAGGTATATGATGCAGAACTCTTGAAGATTCTCTTCGTACGCGGGCAAGAAATTGCTCTTGGAAGCGGGTTCCTATAACATGTGGCCATATCAACTATCTGTGTAGATGTCCCAACATCCAACAGTATCACCTCCATACTGTTCTTCAGTTCTCTCCAAGCGCGACTAGGTCTGTCCAAGGAGAGAAGATTGCGTTTAGCCAATCACTTCATGCACTGTATTCTAGCATTACGCTGGGAATGGTCAAGGACAGAGCATCCAGTAGTCAATCTGGATCGCCCGTGTTCATTACAAGCATATGTCTGGTTATGCAGATTTCCGAAGAAGAAAGCACATCATCGTTACGATATGTTTCTCCTCTCGATATCTTAAATCTCTCTAACATTCTAGACAAATTGAACACGAGCCCACTAAACATCCAAGGCACTATATTACATCAAATTAGAGGACCGGCGCGACTCGTAAGTAATGTAAGGTTGGAAGGTCAAAATCACTGGTGGAATGCATATATACACGGCTACAGGGACATAGAAGCAGAAAATTATAATAAAAATGATAAGTAAGTAAGAAGGAATGTTAAGGAAAGTCCAAGAAACAGAACGCATCATCAAAAATTCTGTCTGCTACACAGAGAATGGACAGGATATAGAGTCCAGCTATCATCCTGACTCGCCCCAGATTGTTATCCTGTTATCCGGAATCTTCAGCATTCGCAACAACTTTAATCCCTTCATCATCGCAAAATTCTTTAACGGTCTTGCATCCATCAGTGCCACAAGGACCCGGTGAGCCCTTGGCGTAGCGGAAAACGTATGCTCTCAGGTCTCCGCTATTCTTGTTTTTGGCAGGGATGTTACCGCTGTCCCAAGTTACTGCGTTGCAGCGCTCACAGTGCCTCCGTATGCAATGTTCGACATCGTTTGGATTGGGCATATGGCCAGATTGGGGATAGTCAGGCATAAGCTCAATCAGGTCGGAATCATCAGAGTGCGCGGGAGAGCTCGCATCTGCGTTCTGGGCTGTCTCTTGAGGTTGCTTTGTTGTAGTGGCGGCTTCTCCGTGGACACTCTGAGGTTGTTCTGTCATATTGAAGAGTTGTTTTGGAGTATTGAATTGTCTGCAAAGCGCTGGGAACTTGTTCGACGGCTGTTCGAGGTGCGGTCTCCGTGATTGAAACAAAGGAGGTTGATGAGGTCAGGATTATGGAGATGCTCGAGTGCTAGAACCCTCATTTTATACTCGAGTATGACTGTAAATAGAATGGTCAGGGATGCGTGAGTCGAACGTTGTGAGTCGGACGCTGTGAGTCTGAAAGATGAGTGTGCTCGTTCGTGTGATTCACCATTGAGTCAGAGCTTTGATGCGTCAACATGCAACGAAATATAACCACACAGGTCAATCGCTAAGTGGACAGGCATATAGTCTGTCTTTGAGCATTTGTAGGAATGGAAAAAAAGTTAACACAAGGTTCATACGCCCTCATATGGTCCGAAGGTTCTTCAGCTAGGCCAAACACAACGATAATCGCGCACATTCATGAGACTAGCCCGCTCCAGAGTCTACTTTCAATGCGCTGAGAAGTGCAGAAGTATCAAGTAAGACCTTGATAACTTTCTGCCTTCTATCTAAAACCTATTGAGATGGCGCGTGAATCCGTCTTGTAAATTTTCAGAGTATCTATAGGTATTACTGTAGGAATAAAGTGAATAAGGGAAGACACAAAACAATATGACACACCGCCTAGTCATTATGAATATGAAAGTTCAACGTGATGACTTATACAAACACACTGGATAATTTTGACGAACCAACTAGGAAAGCTAGAGACGGGAAGCAAGCATAGTGTAAAGAAGATTGGAACCAGAAGAATCCCAGCATAGGGACATCTTAGGGTTTACTTCATGCACCAATATGCTGGGTAATATTTGCAAGGTTGATAGTGAAGCGTGGAAGACCATACTGGCTTAGAAATACGTTTTGATCCGTGACTTGACGCGAGACTGACTATCCCAAAGGCGCACCTCTTCGTACCAGAAAATGAGAGAAACATGTTCAAAAATAGACTACTCGAGCCCTAAGTTTCTTCTAGACTCGGTTTTCAATCTACCGAACGAGCTATCTATGTTTGGTACGTGAAGAGTTTGACCGTTTGAATGTTCGGCTTCCCCCTCAATAGTATCTGGGTCTGGTCGGCGGCTATAGTCAATCTAGACTAGTCAGCTCCTATGAGATACGTTAAATGTGAGAGCCTCATTGAGAGAGTGAGATGTAGATTACGAGAGCGATTCCCAAATTTTGATCGGGAGAGGGTAAGTCGGTGTTGACAGCTTCAAGCCTACTAAGAAGTGAACAGTCCACTTCTGTAAGATGGACGACATAGTTCAAGGTACCTACATGACTTATAGTCCCTCGTCATCGTCATCGTCCTCGTCTATGCTTGGCCCTTCGTCTTCTGTCGCTTCCCAGTCATGCCATAGACGCAGACATGATCATGTGGGCTGTGACACACTGTCAATGACTGATTGACTGACTGACCATTGAGTCGTACTTCGGAGTGTCATACACCAGGCCAGAATCGAGTCATTGCTAGGTATATAAAGCCTCGCTGGACCCGGTCTCTCCATCTTCCTTACTATCAAAGCTTTCAATCAGCAAGCAATACCATTCTTCTACATAACGAACAGACAGCATATTTCGAACAAATCCTTTCCACGCATACCTCCGAACACATCACAATGAGTTACAGTTTGAACGTCAACGAGACCCCCAACGGTCCCCCTGGCAACCCTACCTGGATTAAAGCCGAGTGCGAGACAAGAGGCTTACCAGACATGGGCGATACCGAAGTGCTCCCTTGTCACAGATTTGTCAGGCCTTGCCCAAACTGCCGTCGCCCACTCTGGGTCGAGGAGCGGATCAGGCGATGCGGTCCGTGCAAGACTTTCATACCTGCGTACAAGTGCGCATACCATGACGAACCGTACCTGGTGAGGGATCCTAAAATAGCCCTCTCCACGTGTCCTGGGGGGTGTACGGCACCTCAAGCGAGTGGAGCTTAGCAAGATGGAGGCTAAGACAACAGGAACGAGACTCGATCCTGAAGCGCTTGAGCATTTGGCGGTCCTGGCAAATGTCATACGATGTTCGAGGCATCATTGTGGTTCATGCGGGCATGAACCTGTCCTGTCCTTTCCTATTTGAATGTCTTTCCAGTATCTAATATTTCCTCTGAATGTATAATTACTGCTCTTCATCCGAGTTCATCGTGCTCAAAGAGTAAGGCTCCTGCGTGATCTGTGACCCTGCTAAGGCATCTTCTTCCAGTGTAAAACCGCTTTTGAATATTTGTTGCCTTTTGCTTGTTTGCAAGGTCTCCTTCCGCATATTGTGACAGCAACTTGGTTCCCCACAACAGATCCCTTCGCCGAGTGCCCTCTACAGGACCCGTGAAACATGCTACCAGGGTATCAACCGATCTTCCACACTTCCCCGTCGACGGGAAAGTCTCCTTCGAGTCGCAACAGTCTACTATGGTGGAATTGATACATCATGTAAAGCTCGAATGATGATCCTTCGCGGCAGGCAGGCTAAAGAATTTTGAAGTATCACCCGGCGGTGCGTGCAAGCCGGGTGTGTAATTAGGTCAGTTGTGTCTGTGTATGGTTAGTTATTTCCGACTTAGTCTTCGCGTGACGCTCCAACGATTCTCACGACTCACCTTTCAGCAACCTGCCATAGCAGTCAGGTATGATGATATTTGGCAACCTCCACGGCCCTTCCTACTCCCACCATCCTTATCTCCAACGAATCAATGAGTATCGCAGCTGCTAGTCAATGTGATGATCCAAAGCTGCGGCATCAGTGCGCACCGCCTGTCAAGAAGCCCCGCCACCTTGCGACAGATGCATAAAGGGCTCCAGATCTCGTCCTCAACAAATGAAGCGACTGCAACTCGTTGTAGTCATCGCCGACCATGAGGGGGGAGTCGGAGACGGGGTTCAAGGGGCAGGGGTATTTGAGCGACCGTCACCGAAATGGGCAAGAACCCGGAAGATGACTTTGGCGGGTCGTGATCACAACATAGCGACACGTCGTCTTCAGTATTGCTGCTGTCTCCACGACGAGGATCTACTTGGCAGAGACTGCCGTGGTGAAACAGAGCTAGATTGCGTTATCTCGTCGCGGGAAGTCCTACGCACAGACCGCTGTCTTCTCGTTATCACATGCGTGACTCCCACGACGCAACCTTCCCCATGCTAGGTCTCAAACTTTGATGCCACATATTTATGGACAGAAAGTCGTAAGAAAACATCAGAATAAATGACCATGTACAAGATGATGCATCTATCTTGCGCGGTCACTGTCTCAATACAATAGCTGGAGATGCCGATATAAAAAAGCGCATCGAGACGGGCCGAGAAAAGACAGCGCCCAATAGAAGACCAGAAATTGGAAAAGATGAGAAGCAGCAAAGAGAAATCGCTTTGTCCTAAAGCGGCATGAGCGCTCTGGGACCGGAGATACCTTGGGAGCAAGCACACCTTCATACACCGTTAGGATTGTTCCCTACACTTTCACCACTACGACGCAAGGTCCAGAATGTGCTAAATACGTATGCATGATGTCGGCCGACTCGTTCAAACATAGTTCTCTGACCATGAATGATATACTCCACGAGACAAATGCGGGTGCGATTGCGTAAAGGGATTGAAGTATCAGGTTTGGGGAATACATACAATGTCTGCAGACAACAGACTCAGTAGAGCCAAGTACAGTCTTGTTTCATGAGGTAAGTTAATGTTAGCCTTGTATAAAATGAGCCGAAATGGTAGACGAGTGTGCTGGGGTATTGTCAGATGTTTTCCTGTAACGTAACCGGCAAGCGAGCGGCGCAGGCAAGCGAGCGGCGCACCTCGTTAACTTTCTGCGACGCGTCACTCATGAACTACAATGGCTCAACCAAACCTTACTCAATTACCCTACAAAGAAGCAGATATTCACCTTGCTATCTTAGCTATTAATTAAAACCAGATACAGAGTAGACGACGCGCTGCTGCTATCTACAGCGTTCCTGAAACCACGCTCCGCCGCCAACACGCTGGAATTGCTGCGCGACGCGATTGCAAGCCGAATCTAAAGAAGCTTACTAAGCTAGAAGAGGAGGTGATTACTAGGTATATACTTGACCTAGATTTGCGAGGATTTACGCCTGTATTAGGCGCTGTACAAGATATGGTAAATAAGCTGCTTGCTGAGCGCGACGCTGGCCACGTTGGCGAGAAGTGGCCTAGGAACTTTGTAAACTGGACTCCAAGCCTTACTACGCGGTTTAATCGACCCTATGATCGACAGCGAGCTCTCTGCGAGGATCTAGAGGTTATTAGCCCTTGGTTTAACCTAGTAGCGCGTACCAAAGCGACGTACGGCATCTGCGACGAGGACATGTACAACTTTAATGAGACAGGCTTTATAATAGGCAAGATATTAACTCAGCTAGTAGTCACTAGCTCTAAGAGACGCGGCTGAGTAAAAGCAATTCAGCCAGGTAATCGCGAGTGGGTTATAGTGATCTAGGGCATCAACGCTGCTGGCTGGGCAATCCCACCCTTTATTATCTTTGCTGGCTAGCACTATCTCTCTACCTAGTACTAGGAGGATATACCGCGCGATTGGTGTATTGCGCTAAGCGAGAATGGCTAGACTACTAACGAGCTAGGAGTTATATAGCTAGAGCACTTTATTAAGTATATAAAGGATCGTCGCGTAGGCGCATAGCAGCTGCTAGTAATCGATGGCTATGAGAGCCATAACTCGCTTAAATTCCAGGAGCTCTGTAAGGAGAATAAGATCTATACTCTCTGCATGCTGTCGCATTTATTACATCTCCTACAGCCGCTTAACGTTGGCTGCTTCTTGCCGTTGAAGCGCGCATACAGGCATCAGGTTAGCAGCCTAATCCGCGATTATATTAACTATATCACGAAGCTTAAGTTCCTACCAGCCTTCCGCGCCGCGTACGATCAGTTAATTACAAAGGAGAATATCTGCTTAAGCTTCCAAGGCGCTGGCCTAGTCCTATATAGTCTAGAGGCGGTGCTATTAAAGCTTAATGTAAAGCTTTGTACACTGACACCACCTGCGCCAGAGGTCACCCTATAGGAAGCCAAAACACTAAGCAATGCGCGTGAGCTAGGGGCCTAGTCAACATTAATTTGTGATCGGATTCAAAGGCACAAGAGTTCATCACCTGCTTCTATTATTGCAGCGCTTAATTAGCTTAAAAAGGGCGCTAAGGTAATAGCGCACGAAGCTACGCTTATGCGTAATTAGATTGCAAGGCTTGAGAAGGCAAATGAGGCCGCTATAACACGTAGAAAGCGTAAAAGAAAAAGAATTTAGAAGCAAGGTACTCTAATAAAGGCAGAAGGAGAGGAAATTCTTGCTTAAAAGGATGTTGAGCAGCAGCTACAAGGCGAAACGCGTCAAGGTAAGGCGCGATCAGGTGCAAGCTGGCAGGCCTCCGCGCGCTGCAGGCGCTGTAGAGAGACTGGATATAACTCCTATACCTATTAAAAAGATACTACAAGCGCTGCTTAATCTATAGTAGAAATTATCTCTAGTATATCTTATTGTGTTGTTGAGATAGATCGCTTTAAACGTCGCGAAAGCT